>JAVHNF010044577.1:0-14205 GCA_034783455.1 Micropsitta finschii
CTGTTCTTATCTCAACTGTGGGAGTTGTATTCTTTCGATTCTCCTTCCCATCCCTCCAGGAGTGGGGGGAAGAAAGTGGGGGGGGAAGATATAATTTACGGCCTAGGCTTAAACCACAACACCCTCTCAGCACCCAGGGCAGAAAGCCTTGGAGAACCATAGCCAGGAACTACACCACAGCAAGCACTGTGGCATGTGTGTTATTTCAATTTTGGATGCTCACAATATTGATTCCTATTTTACTGAGAAGACTCAAATTTACACTTCACATAGTCTCCATCTAACATTTAATGGGTTGAACATTTAATGAATCCAAAAGTCAAAAAGGTTTATAGTTAAAAGAATAGAACTTTTTAACTTCAGAAAGATAACAGATTCTTCAGAAGCCTTCAGCATTCATAATCTGATGTTTACATAGAAAAGCTTGGCGTACACAAAACAGAGTTATGGCTATTGAAGTTGCAACTGTGATAGGAGACTTTCCTCAAAAATGGAGTATACATATCAGTACCTGTATGATTTGGAAAGTTTAAAGAGATTCTTTGAATTACATATGTCCTTATACCCTAAAAAATGTGATTTGTTGATTGGAAGGCTAATAATTTATTCTTCATTGTTAGGCGAACATGTGGATAGCAATCTGATTTACAGTAAATTTAGGAATAAAGAAGATGAGATTATGGGGAGTTTGCACAGACAGTATCTCAAGAAATGGAATATAGGTAAATCCATTGACCCAAGCAGAGAGTTCCTAGCAACCTGGGTTTTAATACCACCAGGTCACATGGAAGGAAGCTGCCTCAGAAATAGAAAGACCCACAGTTAACGTAGTAAAAACCCATAAAGGCAGTGTCTGTACTTATGGCTGTAAGGGCAAGAGTAGGCTTGAGTCGGAAAAGGGAAAAGCTTTGCTGCTAACTCATCAAGCTGCCTGCTTACTTCTTATGTGACAGTTCCACTTGTGCGAACATCAGTAGTTACTAAGAGCAAACAAAGAGGGGAAACACTCTGTGATCACAGCAGAGTTGGGCAGGAAGAGTGTCCAGTGGTATCAGAGTACAGGGGCTGAGGTGACGTCTGTCAAGCCCTATTTAGCACATCAATTGAAGTTTGTTTCCTATGAATAATTTTGAGATGCATGTTGGGATCCCTTCCTGGGATGTGTGTAGTAAATGTACACCTGAATTATGGTGCCTATAGATTTTACTGCTTGATATTCAGAGACAAGAGGCAGTCATGAATGCTGTATTACTAATACTTCTGCAGGGGAATCAGTCTCCAGAAATGAAAGAGCTGAATTTATGTCATCTCTTCCTTGATTCTTTTAGGAAAAAAGACTGAGGTAATTCTGGGCCTTCAGCATCTTCAGGCTGATAGGCTAATGAAGACATGGGGCTTTAAATAATATTTAATATATTTATGGACTAGCATATTCAGAACGAGGATCTGCATTTACTCAACTTGTGGTATTGCTTGCCTGGTTCTAAGTGCCAGTGAGAATCTACAGTTCTTCCCCTTTGAGTGGGAGTGCATTATTGGATTTAAAAAAATAAAAGCAATTCTAGAGAAAGAAGCAATGGCAGCTGTATGCTGATTCTTCTAGAGAGATTTAATTTGTGAGTTAGGCAAGGAAAACAAGGTCAAGGAAACAAAATGTCTTTTATGACAGTACACCATTTGCTATTCACATGGCATAAGAGAATCAGATATGATACAAAAGAATAGCCCCAAGTTGTCCCATAAAGCTCCTTGGAAAGCCATCAGATAGTTGGAAGAAGTGAATTAAGTTGCAGAATGCCAAGAGAAGACTCTATAAGTGTGTGGGAGGAAAAAGAGGAAGAACTTGTACTAACCCTACAGGAGTTAAGCCGCTTGCTGGAATCAATGTACTTTTCCAATAACTAATTGTACAGGAAGAAGAGAGGTGCAGCAGATGTGCAGGTTTACAGCTTAGTTTATGGCTATCGCAATCTGTGGCACTTGCCTATACCTACAACTGATGAGACAGTTATGAGAATAAAGAGCTTTTATGAGTAGCTATGAGGGATTATACTGTCATCATTTCCTTCCCATCCTCCTGCCCTTTTTGTTTTAGGCTTGTTTGGTAGAGCTGCTTGTGTCTTACTGATAGTCTCCTTAGACTCAGGTGCCTTACTTAAATATGCCTTTATATTCAAACAGAATTAGTGGGTTGCTAACCTTATCTAAGGGCTACCTTTTCAATGGAAAAGTTAGTAAGGAGTTCAGAGAGATACACTGTCATGTTGTAACAGCATTTGTAATTTTTGCTCTACCGTTAAGAAACATGTCCCGAATTAGGAATCCACATGCCTGACTGCAAAGGTAGGGAAATGTGAAAAGGTGGTGGAAATGACTTATTTAGGACTCAATAGACAGCTTTTCAAACAAAGCAGCAGATGAAGTCCTTTACTGAGAAGCTGACATATATTTGTAAAGTATTGCAGCACTCTTCCTGTCATTGAGCAGTATACAAAATATGTCAAACAATGGAACAGTCTCTGAACTCTGGAACATACATTAACAAAGAAGATGAAGCTTGTTAAGTTTTCTGACAAGTAATCGATGCTCTTTTAAGATATGCTGAAAGCAGATCTGGGACATTCTTAATGCAAGTGAATGCTAAGAGACAGAAAATGCTAAGTTTTTATTTCAAAATGGTTCTTGGCTTCCTTTCTGATCTAGTGCACCACTGTAGTAAGAGGAAGGGAAAAGAGTGATCCATACAAAAAAGAACTGCAGTGACTGAGAACTGTGCAACTGCCAGGTTTTTACAGAGCTGTGTTCAAGTTTGGGGTGACAGTTGTCACTGTGTTTTGATTCTATCATATGAAAGGTTTCAGTGCCAAATTCTAAAGATGAAGTGTAAGCTTTCAAGTTTATCATATAGAAGAAATATTTTATTTTAATGTGAGCATGAATGCTTACAGAAAGCTTTTCTGATTCTTTTTACCATTAGGAAAATATTCTTAGGCATATAGATGAATTTCAGTTGATTTGCAGAAAATATGTTACATGGGAGAAGTAATCTTGTTCAGTTGTTTGGTTGTTTGGGGTTTATTTTCCACCCAAAGAAAGGGTAGGAATGTGTAATATTTGTGTGAACAATCTGTGAGATTTGACTCACCCACTCGGGCTGTATTATTATGCATGAGCGTGTTAACCTGTCTTTGGGGATGGAGATGCAGCAGGTTTTTTATATAGCTGTCCGGGTTTGTAAGAGGTTTAAGTTGAAACACAACAGATTCCGAGATCTGCTTTGTGGACTTAAGTACCTAAGGTAGCAGTTGGACACATAAAAGTCTGTCAGTGATTTTCCAAAAGATGGAACTATTGCTTTCAGGAAATAGGTTGCCTAAAATTTCCGTTATTTTCTTTATTTGATTAAGATATACTTTACTCCAGTTTACAGTGTGTTCTACTCAACTAGACATCAATTGATGTAGCTTATTTTGAAAAGATTTCCGTGGGCCTGCAAATATTTCTTGAGGACGTACTAATCTTGGTTCACTAGACAGACCATGGAGGTAACCTTCCTGTGTCACTCAAAGAACTTGTCTCAAATCTCAGGAAGCTGTAGGGGTTCTTCTAATGAAGAAGAACCTATGCCTAGGGCTAGGTTAGAGAAATAGTAAAGAAGTCTTGCACTGTAAGCCCTGTAAACAGTTTCCAATCATGAAAAGGTGAAAGTCTGAAGATTTTTCCATAATGTGCATGAAAGCTGCATCTTAGGAACACATTAAAAATGTGGAACACTTAGCTATATTTACAAAAAAACTAGAGAGAGGCCTGAGCTAAAAACATCCACTTTACTGAGCAGATTACATTTTCTACAGAATGTGAGAAAAGAAGAAGCAGAGATGGAGCACAGAAGTGAATTCTATTTTAGCTGCATTCAGCTTAAGCTGATTGCTATGCATCTAGTACTTAAGATTTGATTTTGAAAAAAAAAAAAAAAAAGTAGTGCCATGTTTTGTATAAAAAACTTAATGCATTTTCTTCATTTCATAAAGATTCTCAAGACAAACTTTAAATGAGGGGAAGTATAGCCTATTCCAAGAAATATATTAGTTCTGAAGACCTTCCCAAATCTCTCTTGAAGCCAAATGTGACAGTACATTTTTATTCATATTCTCCTGATGCACATCCACTGTTTTAATTTTGAGCTGCTACAAATGCCATAGATACAAATCAGCTTGGGGAAATAACACTATTGCTTTTACATATAACTCCTGAGTAGCCAAATGCATCCTTATCACAACACTTTCTAAGTGCTGCATTTGGTCTGGGAGTGCTCACAGGATCAAAATAGACTCTTCTAGGAATTAACCACTGGCAACAAACAAAGGGAGACCTAAAATAACATGGTGATGATGTCCAGTATTTTTAGATCAATGCATTTCTGTTCAGGCCATCTCTTATTGCATTACAATATGAATATTGAAACTTTCCAAAATCATTACTTCAATTTTCCATTCTTATTAGCTTCTCATCCACTTGCCAGAATTTTCCACTCCAGGGTCAAAGTGTCTGCTGACTGAGATCTGTTCAAGCAGCTGACAGAAATTGTTTGGGCAATAACCTGACCTTGCACTAGGAGATTTAGCAGTTTGGCAGTCAGCAGTAGGAAATTATGGAATGTGGAAGAGTAGGTATTAGTTATTAAGCCTTGCTTATTCAAGAAAGTAGAAAAAAAAATCTTTGTCTTCACATAGCTATTAGGATGTTTCATAGTTTTCAGCAATAATTTTAATAATTCTATGTAATTACATTTTCTAAATTATTCTTTCCAATATATAACATTCTTAGCTTTTGGTATATATTATTTCTAATGACTACATACGTAATTATGCAATTGTGAGCTTTTATCTCAATACTTTAGAATTTTAGAAAATTAATGTTTAAAAACAAGTAATTTCTTCACATTCTCCATACATGTTTAATTTCTAGAACAATAAAACATGGGCATGTTTTCCTTATTTCAGTTTAAGTAAAAATTAGAATAATTTATTTTTAGAGCAATTGGTGTTGTTGACTGATAATATTTTAATAAATAAAAACTGTCCAGAAATGGAATTATATGTTTAACAGTATAGCTATAGAAATGCAGACACTGGATCGTTAAATCCCTAGTAGGGCTACAAGAAAAGCTACAATACCAAAAAGTACAATGACACTAAAGAAGAATAAATAGTTGGCAGAAGTAATATTAAAAGTAGTTGGCAGAAGTAACATTAAAATCCCACACTCGCTTCTAACAAGCAGTTAACAAGAATGGGTAGAAGTTCAAGTGTTTCCCACAGGGACTCTGACTTCTTTTGGTGGTAAACCACTGATTGCCACAGATACCTAAGCCTTCAGAAATCAAGCTGGAGAGCAGAAATAGACATTATGGCTAATATGGTTGAAGTAAGCCTTCCTTTAGCGTTTTTTTGCTAAACACTTTAAAGGACAGACCATTATTTTCATCATTAATATACAAATAGTAGTATGCAAATGCTTAATGGGAGTGGAGTGCATTTATTAGATTAAAAAAATTACTCTTCCTGATGTTTGGTCTGCACCTCATCATCAGGTTGTTTCTTTACTAGAAGTTTTGGCTAGGGGTAATATTTAGCAACATTTAGTTTACTGTAAAAATACTTTAGAGTTTCATAATACTTTATTAAAATTGTATTAAATGTCAATAGAGTAACTTGTAAACACTGTTTCAGCAATCTGAATGAGATAGATTAATCCTTATTCCTCAAAATGAAAAACCCTCCACAAAGTTGTAAACATACCTCTCATAATAGGCAAATAAGTGAAGTTTGTTAGTGATACATTTGAACTTCTCTCTAATGTAGAGAGAACTTGAATGGAGTAGTATTCTAGGGCTGAGCTGGCCTCATGAAACTTCAGGCTGAGAGCTTTCTCTTTTGAGATGAACAAAAGGAATGCAGAGAAAAGTAAGCAGTAAAAGATAAATACCTACATGAAATGCTAACCCAATAATGGAATAAAAGTCTTAGTTAAATGTAATTTGATAAAGTTTAGCTTGTGTGCCTTAACTTACAATTTTATCTAGCATCAAAGTGCAACAAAGAAAAAAATTAATAAAACAGTATCGGTAAATAAGCTGTAATATATATAGTCTGTTGGGAATCCCTGTTAGACAAACAGTGATATGATTTTTGGAAAGTTATGTACGTGAAGAATCAACCATCTTATTAATTTGAAATCTTATTCATGCCATTTTTCAGATCTGTTTTCCATGTCCCTACTGCAGTTTTTTAGAGAAAAAAGGCAATAGGTCTTAATTCTTGTAGTTCTGTTAAACCACCAAGCTGAAAACTCTTACAGTATCCATGTGCAAGAGACTTTTACTTCTCATTATCCAAATATTACTCTGAACCCAGGCAGCCCCTTACAATTATATCAATATTGCTATCTAGTTCTTTAGCACAGCAATTGGTATTGCCATTTTATAGAACACAAAAGACAATTATATACATTATATATACAACTACACATATTTCTGGTCAGCATATTATCAATCTGGTTTTTATATTTTGTGTTTTCATCCAAAAGTTATTCTGAATAACACTGTAATCTTTACCCTTTTCTGCCTCATAATTTCAAATTATAAAGATCAAACTATTGCCTTTTCTCTACACGATGGCACTTCAGAAAAAATAGAAATTGCTATCAGCACTCTTCCATGTTTAATCAATGCAATAATAAAATGCATGTAGACCTTGGGCATAAAAATGTAGATTAAACTTTGTTAGCAAGTTTTGAAAATTTTGCTAAAATGCTTTCAAATGGACATATGACTCTTCATCTATTAGTTATGAATATACTAGCATGGCTGGTTTTTACTCAGTGGATCTACGTTATATACTCTGGCATATCTATTACATTTAGAGACAAAAGCATGGTATTTACCTTAGGTAGGTTGAACTCCTCCTGAATGGCACTAAACTAAAATGGACACTCCATGAACACACCTGACATTGTTCAACTGGTGCTGGAGATTCAATCTCTAGGAACAGACTAGAACAAGTTCAAAGTAAAAACCTCAAAATGTGCCTTATATGAACATTTGCTTCACAGTACATATCTGTGCTGACTACACTGCCTTCCTTGTTAATATAGCCATAGCCTACTTTGCTAATTAGGAAGAAATTTTTTTTTAAGCAATATGAAAAGCAATTATGCCATTTCTGGAGCATTGCTTTTTAAAATATCTATACTTGAAGAAAAAGCCTTCTAAAACACCACTCCTGCCTTCACTTTTCTTTGCAAAGTGAAGAGAAAGAAATTGCTTACAGACTTTGACACAAGTTAAACATTTCTTATTTGTCACAGAACTGTATCTTCTGGCTGTCTTAAAGAGCTAGAGAAGATTTTCAGTATCTCCTCAGGGATATTAGTATCAATGACAAAAGTGTGGTGATTAAAAACACCTATCGAAACATGCCAGCTCATTGCATATTGTATAGTCTCTGTTTCAAGGTTAAAGCTTACAAATACAGCCTATGCCCCTGGTTTGCAGTTTGCCTCATGATGTAGTTAAGAAAAAAGGACCACATCATTAAGCTGTGCTACAAAAAGTGTTCTGCAGCTCTGGAATTAAAAGGTTGTTTTCTTTAGATCTTTGGTTTATTTCCTTAAAATAACAAACAATGCATCATGTACTTTCCTAGGAGCCTCCATTTTTTTCAGGCTACTCTTTATCATCCATCTGCATGTAAATGCTGTCCCTAACCCAGAGATCACTTGTCTGTGCAGCTCAGTTGGTAGGTAGCAAATCGGTCACAGACTGGAAGATTCATTGTGATGGCTCTGTTCACATGGCTTTACTACTATCATTTGCAGGAACAGAGAGCCTGCCTTTATCCATGCTGATGATATGCATGGTTTCTCTAGAGAACCTAGAATAATTTCCTAAAACACTACGAAGAAGCAAGTCTAAGGAGTAATGTCTGTCCTACAATAACACTGCTCCTGCTGTTCTTTCAGATATCCCAGCAATACCCACTTAGCCTTCACTCAGCAACAAGCACATGCCAAAGAACGTGCCTCTCCTATGTGACTTTTTAGCACCTTTATGGTTGCAAGAGCCTTATAGTTCAGGGAGAATGAAAACTGGTGTGTTTTCAGAGAAATATAAGAAAAGGAAATTGGTTGACCAGTGCCATAATGCCAAATCCCACTTTCAGTTAGAGGTCAGATGATTCTCCTGCCAGTCTGATCTGACATGAGATGCAGCATCTGAGCCAGCTCTAAACAGGCTTAGCCACTTGGCATCATGCTGTGCTGTGTGGAAATACCAAAACAATGTAATTACAGCAGAAGGATGTACCAGAACAGTCTGTCTCTGAAGTTAGTGTATCTGGGATCACATTGTATATTTTCTGATAGGGTGCTACTTCGCATAGTGTGGGTGCACACTGAATGGCCAGTATTCATAGTACCACAGGTGCACAGAACAAGGGATCTGGGAACATAAAAATACGGAGATAACAAGAATGGAGAGAGTGCTGCTAGTGGGATGCAGTAAGAGACTAATTTGCCTTGGAAAGCTCAAGGGCTGTAAGACGTGGCATCTGGCATACAGGGAGAAGGAAGTGTAGTAGATGATAGTACAAGCACTGTTGTAGGGGATGGAAAAGAGCATGTGAGTGGTATTCCCTTTTGGGGGAAGAAGAGGAGGGAGCCCAACTAGAATATAGGAATCCACAGAAAACACTGGGCAAGGAGGCAAAGACAGAACAAAGGAGTGAAGGGGAGAAGTCACAAAGAAAAAATGTGGAAAGGAAAATAGGCTGCAGCATCCTAAGTGCCTATGATGTTTAACAGCAGGGTCTCAGGAGGAGAGTCTTCCCTTAAGAGAAAATAAATCATGCCTTGAACAATGATGGAAGTACATCTCTCAAATACAGCCATGGAGGCTGTTCAGAATAGTGAAAGTCTGAACAGAAGAAGGAAAGACATGAAAAAGAAAAAAAATTATACTTCCTTCAGAAATCTTCCTAAACATATATATATACTTTCAGTTTCATATATATGTTTGCTGTGATTTGGGTTTCTGAGCAAGAGACAATATCAAGATAGCTGTGGCAGACCCTGGGCCTCAGTTTCGCATATCTAACATACAGCAAGCTTCCCTTTGATAACAGCAGCACTGATGGGTATCTAGCTCCAGCTACCCTGTGTGATAGTGATGCTGGCTGCTTTCACACATTAAAAGGGGGGTTCCAGGTTCATTTTCTAGGGAAAAGAACCTTAATTTATTATTGTGAAGAATATGACATCAGTAGTGTCCTGAAGTGTTGGAGGGGTTTTTTGTCTTTGGAAAAACTTTTACACCATTTAAAAAAAAAAACCTGAGATTTTCAGCAGAGGTAAAGGTGGGGACTAATGTTACTGCTCTTAAAATTTGCATTATCTAAGATGTTTTTAAGAGAAGCAGTTGCAGTACAAGACAGAGTGGGAGTGCTGAATGGGAAGGTGAGGGGGTCGGGCAGACCATCAGAGCAGGTGGAGCTCCCTCAAGCCTCTGACTTACATTTTCTGAGTCAGACAATTCAGGGTTGATGGTGGCAATTATGTATGCTGGGTGCAGCAGACATCTGAGATAATGGTCTTCCTTAGGAGCAGAGAAAGGCAGTCGCTGAGAGCAATAGATGAGAGTAAGAAGAAAGGAAAACCTTGAAGTGGGAGTATGTCAAGCCATGTGTTTCAGCAGTGGTGCTGGAATTTCAGGTCTCTAAACCTCTTCAGCAGGTGATACTTCCTCTCTGGGGCTCTGCAGCTATTAATATGGAAGACAGACATTAACATGTAGAGAGACAGTCTGGCGCTTAGTCCCTGAGAAGTTTTCAGACAGGGAGCTGTGGGAAACTTCCTCAAGGAAAAGTGTTTTGCCCTGTGGGTACAAATGATGGAGCATTTTTTCAGGGTTGTTCCTAAGCAAAGGGAGCTACGGAGGTTCAGGCCAAGATGATCTATTCATTAGTGAGCTGTAAGATGTCCCAGTGTTTTGGAAGGCTTGAAGAGATGTCTGTTGGTTAAGTGTCATGGGATGACTTTTCAGATTCACCCTGCTGTACCCTAAATGATTTGATAATGCTTTGTCTACATTTCATTTCTCTGACAGTCTAGGGATGTCTCTGTACTGTAGTAATTTTCTTGATAATACATTTGTTACCCAGCTTTGCTCTGGTGACTTCATTTTGATTCCTTTTTTTATTTAATTTAATTTTACCTTTTTTTTTTTTTTTTTTTTAATTTCATTATCTAGTGTAAGGCAATTACTGCATTTTAATAACTGAAATCATTGCAGTGTTTTGGAAGTAAACAGTTGATCACCAGCTGGGCTGAATCCAGTTCCCTTTAAAAGGCCGGCTACCCAGTGACAGGTCACTGTGGAGTTAAAGACTATCAGCAGTCACCTGAAGCTATTCTACACTGTACTGTTCAATGAGTAGATAAACTCATTAGATTTCAATATTAATATTTTCTCGGGCATAATCCAACCTTAACCATTTTATGATCATTATTATATAGGAATTTATTAATCTCTTTTTTCCTGTTCTGTGCTTTTCTGTAGCACCTTTATTGTTACCACAATTTAGTATATCTCTGTCATTTCCTTTGACTACTATTTTCAGTAGAGAATACCTGAACAGTGGACACAGACTACTAAATAATGCAAACCACGAGAGAGATTTACAGAGAGGAAAACAAAAATACAAGCTAATGGCTAGTTCAACCCTCATTAAACACAAAATGTAACATTTATGATAAGGTATCTAAATTCCTTAAGCATCTTGCATAGCCTATAGCCTTTGTTTCAACTCTGGAGCTGTGCAGCCCCTCCATTTAAAATGCACAATAACTGTTCAGAGGAAAGATTTTTGCATTTGCAGATGCATATGCATTCAGTAAAAGTTTCCAGTAACTGGTGAATGAAATTCCAGTTCTCCAGGTCACTTCTACTGCAGTGGGACCTGCAGAGCTTAGAAACACACCAATTTCTGAATCTCCTTCTGAAACCCACTTTGATGTCAGAAAAAAAATGTCAGATGTTTTCTCTTTATCTAAACTCCATTTATCCTGATCAGCACCTCAGCCATCTTCTTTTTAGTAGTTATTTGACATCCATCATTATTAGCGCATGCTGTCTGTATGCTAATAAGATCTGGTGCAAAAGAAGATCTGGTGCAAAGCACTAAAAATCATTATGGTAAATGTCTGTGTCACTCCAGAAGACGTTATGATTTTAAAGACTGGACCTAATAGGTCAAAAAAAATAAGAATGCTGCTTCACTGTGAGCATAAGGACAGTTATATTAGTGTGTGGAGAATCAAGCTCTACAATCAAGCTATTTTCTGATATGCATCTCTTCATAGCACATCACATGAGTACATTTTAACAGGATAAACTGAAACAAAATAAATGCCTGATTTTTACTTTTCTGAGTTTTGAGAGGAACAGGAAATACAAAAGGAAATGGATACAGCCAGCATTCCTGGGTAATAATTATCATAAGAGTTTGAAAAACAGTCACACAGAGAAGAATATATGCACAGTCAGAGACTGCAGTGACCTCCCACACTGTGAAGTTCTTTAGAATTACTGAAATTATAAACAAAGTAAAAGCTCTTCTTTCCCAAACAGCCGCCTCAGTGTTACTTGTTTCCACGTTCCGGCTTCTGTCACTGCATCCCACACTCTGTTGCTAAGTGCTTTAAGCTTCTGCAATATGTTCCAGCAGCTCCTTGTTTCTCTCAGATCTCCAAATGTGCTATCATCTGAAAGCAGAATGTCTAGGTTTATCTGACATGGCAAGAAAAAAAGATTAAGCTATACAAATTACATGAGAATTTTCCATATGAAAAAATGTCTTTGTAATCTTGCATGCCCTTTCATAACATTTTGTTAGAACATGTTTTCAATTCACAGTAGGATATGTGAGGGATGAGGTCACATTATGACTCCTGGGAGCTTCTGTAACCAAATCTTGACTGTGACAATAACAGCACAGAGCACAGAGGTACTTGGGTAAGCTTAGATCAGTGCTGTCACTGAGCTATGCAAATAAGCAGAAATCATAGGAAACGTGAAAAAAACAAAAACAACCAAAAACAAAACAAAAACAAAAAACCCCAAACAAAACCAAAAAACCAAACCAGTTAAGAATTTATATAATTTTGTAACTATATTAGTAAGTATTGCCTGTTGCATCTATTCATCATTCTGGATTAAACATTGTTTGGTTTCTTCTACTTTTCTAGCAGGAACATATGATATTGTCACAGTTTTCAGGCCATGTGCCTTTAATCCATCCTGGGGTACAGTTCCACAGCACTCTGCATTCTTGGCTATGCTACCAGCATACCTACTACTGTGACTGCTGGCAGGTTTTGCTTTATCTCTTCCATTCCAGTTAAGATGAGCAACATTAACAACGATTAATGAGCTGTCTTAAAAGCTAATATATATAGTCAAACTGGGTGTACATCCCCCCTATCAGATACAATAAATGTTCTATGTGCATATTTTATGCTAGATTTGCCATACACCAAAGCCAGCTCAAGGTACAGGCAAAGTAAGCAGTATTTTCATGAGAAAGTAATTCAGCACATTAGGATTGGATCAGCAGAAAAAACCAGCCGATACTGAGGCACCCCATTTTTCCATTATATGTGTTTTGGGGGTTTATACTGAATTAATTTTAGCCTAGTCCTCAGAACCAAACACCTCTGCCACACAAGTGATTCAAAACTTTCTGAGGAGAAGAAATGTTAGGTATGTGCTAGAGAACTTTGTGGTGATGCAGCTCACATGCTATTCTGGAACCTACTGTCCCCATCAGCACTAGGGTGCATGTGGAGCAGATTCGAAGCAGAGCTTCTGCTTTCTTTTCTTCCTTAAGGAATTTAGTTTGTATGCACCAAAACCACTCTGAGAACCGAAACAACACATGGTAAATGGAAACAATGATAGGATTTTTTTCTTCCAAACTGTGCTACTGCTTTGAAACAAATTGCTAATGTAGACACAGCCTATGACAGCTGCTGAGGGCAGCAATCTGCCAGCTCCGTTAGGGCCCAGGAGAGGAAAACAGCTGCTTTAGGCTGCATCGCTTCCCTCCTAGAACAGCCTCCAGCACCACTGCATGCCTTCCTGCTCTCTTATCAGTGTTATGTCTTCTTCCTTTTCCCACGTCCATTCTCACCACCAGAAAAATGTCCCTCGCCTGTCCCATTACCACCCATGCGGAAGGTAAGGGAAGCAAACTGCAGCTGCAGAAAGATGATGTAGGCTGTAGAGTGAGGACTGACAACTGCATGAGACCTGATGAAGCCATAGTCAAAGAGAACTGAGGGAAGAGTGTCGCTAGGGTAAGAGAGGGGTGTAAAAACGCCCATGGCTTCTAAAACTGCTGCTTTTTTCACACCTCAGCCTCCTTCCATCCTCACTCAGCCTCCTAAAACATCACTGGCAGTTCATAATACCCCAATGTTCTCCTGAAATAAGAAAAAAAGACCCCTCCCAGTGTCCCAATTTCTTATTTTGAAATAGCTCACCCTCTAGTGCTGCAAATGCAGACAAATGTGGAATTTTTAAAACCACGTTTCAGCAGATGCTTTCTTCCTGCCTCATTCTCCCCACACAAAGGGAAATAGAGTTTATTTTTAAATGTGCCTGGTTTCTCCTGGTTCCTAGGCCTCTCTTTTGCCTCCAGACATGTTCTTTTAATAACTGCATGCCAATGAGAGGTATCTTGACTCTGTCTTCATTCCCTCAGTTAGTCTGGGCCTGAAACTAAACCTGATAACCAGTCTTGCCCTTAATCAGAACCCAGGATAAGATGTTTTGTTGGGTGACATCTTTAAAAGCCTCTGTGGAGGAAAAGACAACAATATAACAATATTAGGTGCTAGAGAACAAACAGGTGCCTCACAGCAACCACAGGAGGGCAAAAAGGAGAGGCAAAGCATTAAGAGGGCTGATAAAACTAGGATCATCTGGAGCTGTCCAGGTGGTCTGTGGACATGGTGGAAATGCAGTGCCCAACAGAGCAACTACAGACCTGCATGAGGTGATACCAGCAATTAGATTTTCAAGATTTTTCTATGTAGACAGAATGAGAAGAGAAAAAAAAAAAAAAAAAAAAAGCTCAAACAAAAAAC
>JAVHNF010044582.1:7010-19897 GCA_034783455.1 Micropsitta finschii
AATCTAGAGCCCTGTTTCAGCAACACATGGGATTTTTTGACTTTAAGTTGGATCACACTTGGGTTTTCTTCTTGGGTAGCAGCATGTTACAAAATTACCCATTTATGTAGAAAACCAATGAATTCTATGAGAGATACATAACTAAGATACTGCTTCACACAGTTTGCTACATACTCTGTTACCAGCATAGCTAAACTTGTATTTCAGCTATGCTTTTAAGAGTCACTTAAAGTAAGCTTAAGTATGTAACATTAGGTTAAGAGACTGAGAAACATGGGAATGGAAATAAGTTTATAAGTATCTGAGGCAGAGGACAGAAAGCTTCAGAGGAAAACAGTGAAACAAGAATACAGGGAGAGCAGAGGAAGCAATTCTAAGTGAGATAGCCAGAACAAGCTGACCACACTGAAGGATCCCTGAATAGGGAGCCTTTAAGAATTATGTTGCAAAAGTAAAGACTTGAGTTCAAACATGAGAGAAATACTAATATTCACCTGGGCACCTGTTTTATCTTACACATTCAGTAATCTTCAAAGTACTGAATGGCAATTTTACAGGTTAATCCTTACTACTCCTTCCATTCTTACATATAAATTCCCTTGTACCTCATTCACACACTTACAGAATGGTTTAAAACTGAACTTACGAGGCTCTTCATAACATCAGGTATTCCAGAAGGCTTTATTAACCTGCCCCTCATAGTGATTCAGCAGAGACTCAGGAAAGGCACGGTGCATCCTGCCATTAATGCAAGGTCTTGCACTATTCAAGTTCTCACTAGATCAGGAAAGTTCTCCATTGCCCTTTCTCTTTGAACAGATGCTCACTAATCCTCCTATCACAGTTTTCAATTGGCAGTTCACTGTCTGCTGCGCTGCAGAGATTAGCAGAGAACAAAACCTAGTCTGGCAGGGACCTGGGCTGCAGAGAACCTGATGACATGCCATAAGGTGACCCCGTGTACACAGGGAGGTTTTACATAACCAGGCTTGGCTGCTGCAAACACCCATAGGGGAGAGAAGCAAAGGGAAAAATAAAACCAGGAGTGGGGGGGACACACGACGACACACAGACAAGATGAAGAAACAGTGTCAACCTTATGAAAAAGCATGAAGGGACAGTAAGACAGTATGATGAAGACAATGTAATATTGGCAAGTGAACTGCCCTGTATTTCATTAGATATTAGAGTGGAGCCCTTACAAAAACTGAGTCCTCACAAAATCACTACTGTCATCTTGCAACAGCTGTTGTACCGTACTCGTACCCCCTACTCTTTAAGATTAGATGAAGACAACAGCAACGCAAAGTGGGGAAAAGCTCTAAAAATCATACCAAAGAATGTTTAACTTCCACATGGCCAGGTTTAACACGATTCCAAGATAACATTTCTTGCCTTGCTCACATTCTGAGAGCTTTCATGTCAGCACCTGGTAGAGACAGGCTCCCATGGACCCATGCCAGCTTTAAGCGAGTGTGCCATCCACTGAGTCACAGCAGCAAGATGAGTCTGACTGAACAAAGCTGTCTAAAGATCCAGACATGATTTAGCAGAGTACAAAGTGTTATGCTAATTGTTCTTCATGTCATTTCAGCTACCCTGGGAACAGACAGGCTTTCAGATATACATTTTTAAGGGCTGTGGACAGAAATTTGGCCATATTAAGATTTGAAAACATATAATATGAAGCAATCTTGAAACAAGTTGAAAGTCAAAATGTTATTAGGTTTCCAAACAAATGCAGACAATGAAAAAACACCCACATTTTGTATCTACAAGTTGCAAAAGAGTTTTCTGTAAAGGCAGACAACAAAACCAAGAAATTTGAATCCTACAGAATACACTGGGACCAAATAAAGGCCAAAATGAGGCCGATTTTCAAACCCTACAGAAGGTTTTTCTTTTTGTATAAAACTGACTCTAAACTTCAGTAGAACTGACAGAACTGCCTCAATACAAATACTAGCTTTGTTCCTGAAAACAGTTCAAATTCAGTGAATTCTTGGGACATGTTGATCATGCTGCATGTGACAACTTGAGATTATCATCTTTTGTGGAACACCAGGAGGCTGAAAATTATTCCCTCGCTCCCTATCCCGATCCTACCGATCGGGGTTCTTTAACCTGTGCATACATATGATGGCTTTAACATGAAGCTTGTTCTTACAACAACTCATCTTTTCCCCCATTCCTGTTCCATTCTTTATAGGAAAGTCACCAAAATGACAAATCCCTGTTTTCACTTTCTAGTCAGTTTCACTTTCACCTCAAATCCAGAATTTCTCAGAATGCACATTAAATTTCACCAAATCAAACTCAATTCTGTTAAAGGCATGAATTAACCTGCAAGCTGAAAAAACACCCCCTCAGTCTGTAACAACACAAGGCTTTTGAAGACTGCACACCCTTGGGAAAAAAGTCTCAGAGAAATCTCACATCCTGAGTTCTTCCTCTTCGGATAAAAATCTATGGATTCTTCTTCTCCATCCCTGCTGCAGAAACCTATTCTGCTATGAAGAATTCATGTGGTTCTTGGCAAAACCATCTCCAAGGTTATCAGCGGAAGTAACTGAGAAGCTCAAGTGATAGATTTAGACGGACAGCTTCCCATGTTGTGCTCAGAGTTGATGGTGTGAAAACCGAAACTCAAAAGGAAATGAAGAGCAGATGTTTTCCAGCTGCTGACTGACCAAGCATAAGGGATTTGAAGTCTAGGAAATTACTTTAACTTGGACAATGCAGAAAAAGCCACTGTCTTTCCAGAGCCGAAGGAGGAACTGGGTTGCAGCCTTACACAGAGAAAATGCAGATGACCATTTCAGGTAGCAGGGTTCAGAGTGGCAATTTAACATCGCTGCCTCACAAGCAAGAAAAAACCCATTGTGTTCAACTGATCTTTCAAAGGTCATGCCCTCAAAATTAAAGCAGCACTGGAATATTGGATGGAAGTGTTCTTCTGGTGTGCAAATTAGCCAGTCTGTTCCAGGCAGAACAACTGGAAGAGTTTCAGCTCTCATGATTATGTTCAGCTTCATCTCAGTGACTTGCTTGACCAGGGGAGCAGATTAAAACCTGAAATATGAAGTTACTATAATAGAGGATTGTTGCAGACCAGAAGTATTACATATTAAAAAAAAGAGACTTATTTATAAATGGGGAGTTAATATGAGTAGTTTAGCTATTAAAAATCTTAGCAGAATTTAGGTTTTAACATTTGAATGCAGAAAAGAGCACTGCAAAAGATGCTGAGTTCCTATTTCTGCTCATTAGAGAATTTAATATATTCAAGCATCATTCTTTTTGTACGACTGCATGGAAAAAGAGCACACATTCCTTTACAGAAACAACAGAAGCAAAAAAGAGTCTAAGGAACAGTACAGAAAGAATAAGATAGGCACAAAAATGTGTATTTTTAGAAAAGGAAAACAGGAACATCTGGGAACATCCAGAGCAACTGCTGTCATGTGCACTGATTACCTCTATGGCTTCCAGACACTCTTTCCTACTAACTGCAAGGCTACTCTTGGAAACTACCTTTGAGCTCCAACTCTACTGTAAGGTAGATGCACACAGGTTCCAGCATTTACAAAAAGCTCCATGAGACTATCAAGGCTTGGTTCAAGAGAAGGGCTCTGCCAAAACCAGTCACAGTGGAATAACGTAGGATGTTAGGCTGGAAGATCTGGTACCAATGACTATACATTCACGCAAAGAGAGGACACGATCCCTGTTCATCCACGTCAGTGTTGCAGATGAACAACAGCCCCACAGGCACCAAAACTTGGACATCAACCACAGAGCACACCATAATTATATCCTAAAAATAACATGTGTAGCAATCCAAAGAGAGACCAAATCAGAGTGTTGATCACTGTAACAGAGAACCAGTTCTACCTTGGTCTGGTTTTTTCAAGCAGAACAGAACACTTTTGTGTTCTGGTGATTAAAAAGCTTCTCACTAGTTCAGGGAACGTAAGTCTGATGCCTCCAGGCATTTTCAGAGTTGGGATAAAATCGCATTCTTTCCCAGCTGAGATCTTGCATGCGGTTGTTGAGATGTATTCTAGTTGCAGAGGAGAATCAAGGGACTGTTTCAGGGCTCAAAGTGAAACTTTTATTCAAGTTCTGACTCCACAATAAGGTACTTCAACACTTGCAAACTAAATTAGTTCAGAAATATTGTGAGGAATTTGCTTTTGTTTTCAAGACTTGTTGACTCAGAGCACAGAGGAAGAACGCAAACAGCAGAGAGGCTATGAAAATGCAATCATAAAGTAACAAAGGAGCTGAATGGAAATAATTTCTTTACAGTTTTTCTTCCAACAGCTTTCCCCCAGATTTGCTGAGCTACCCAGAACACTTCAAGCATCACATTACAAAATACCTTCACATTCATCAGAACTCTCTGCAGAGATGGCGGGCATCAGTCACAGAGAAGGGCAACGAACAATATTTACTCTTTATTTCCAACCAAATTAATGAGCATCTTTATTTAGGTGTAGTCCTGAATGAAGCAGGTGGCAATCATATTTCAGCTGTATGGATCATCATATCCATACAAGATCCATACACCTAAGTCTGGAGCCTCAGAGACGGACCTTTCTTCTCCCTAACTGGTTTTTAGTTTTTACCTTTAGGAACATGGATATTCACATTTTAAATATGGATTTAGGAATTCCTCTTGGGTTATTCTTCCCATCATTTTAGTGCTGGGATGTAGGTACCCCCTAGATACGTGCAAAACACTGGAAATGGCAGACAGCTTCTCTAAAACAAACACACACAAAAGGCTCATAGCATCACCACCTCACCAGAATCATGACAAAGCAATCACAATTCTTGTACGTGTTGGTCAGATTTCACCGCCTTTACTCAGTGCCCAACATGAAAGTGCTGAGACTGGGTTAGCACTGAGCACACATATGCACAGGGCTCAAGCGGCAGCATTCTCACTCAAATCTAATCATTCCACATAATTCAGTAATGAATCATTATGTGGGCTTGCTGATAAAATTCAAGACAGAAGATCATTCATTTCTCAGTAATACAAGTGTTAATATAGATCACACTATATTTTGAGCAAAATAATGTATGATTTTAATATATTGCTTTCAATGTATTAGCATGTTTCAAAAGTCAGGAAGATTAAGCCACTGGATCAACATTCTGTATAAACCAACATCAGGAAAAAACACTCCCTTTTCCTCTTCTGAGACACGAAACCCACACAGACTGCTTGAAGAGACTTAATTTTCCACAAGAGCTGCTCCCTACATACTCTAGAAAGTCAGGACCACCTACTCCACCAACAGCTCTGAAAGCCTGAAGAATTTAAGGCTGAGTAAAATTAATAAAGACTATTCAATTGTTTAAAACAGTAACAAATACTTTTTTCCCAAAGGTATGATTCATGGGAAGGAAAAAAGCCTCACATTTAAAAGAGGATTTTTCAGCTTTTTTTCTACAGCATAAATGCTTCATTTATCAGAACAAAGCAGCTCTTCAGGTTCCCAGAAAGTTCTTTACAACTTTTATGCTTCTTTTCAGCATAAGTGAACATTATTTTGACTTTGGAAACAAAATATGTACATCAAAGGCACAGAACATTATTAATCCACCACAGGAGGGAAAAAGATACAAAAAACCCTGCACCATGATGTGTTACCACAGCCTAAGTCGTATGAAAGTGAAACTGAGTAGAAAGAGGGGTCAGAGGGATGTTCCCACTGCCAGTGTTCTTAAGGCTCAATTCATTAATTGTTAATGCCAGATAAACATCAAACCCGGCAGGTTTTGAGGCTAACGGCTTTCAAACACGTTCGGAAGGTTACGGACATGATGTTCAGCTTCCGAGTGCACGTTCTGGGGGCTGGGGAGGAGAGATGCCGACTCCGAGGCTACCACAAGCGCTCCTAAGCGCTCCGGTAAAGTTCCGCTCAGGGGGAGAAGCGTGGTTTTAGCTGGGATCAACCCTAAAGACACGTTTTACGTGCGGAAACACTGAACAGCCGAGAGGAAACCCCCCTGCTCGCGCTCAGTAAGCCTCAAGCCAGGGCAGCGGGTACCGGAGCCACGGGGCTTTGTTCGGTCCCGCCGGAGGCCGCAGTACCACCGGGCGGGGGCGCTGCGGGCGGCCGCGGGTCAGCGGTGGGGCCGCCGCACCGGGCAGGCAGAGGCCGGAGCCGGCACCTCCGCATGCGCGCTGCGGCCGCGCACCAGGCCCGTTCCCCCCCAACCCGCGGCCGTTCCTAACGGATGTTTTCCTCCCTTCCCTTCCCCTCCCTCTCCCGCGGAGCGGCGGCCGCCAGCCCCAGTTGTTAACGTGGCGGCGGGCCGGAGAGAGGGCTGCAGCGCCGCTCCTACCTGCGGGCCAAGGGGCGGCGGGAAGGGACCGCGGCGGCTCCCGTTCGGAGGGGGGGGGGGGCGCGGAGGGGCCGAGGGAGGGACTGAAGGGGGGGAGGCGGCTGCAGGCCTCGCCGCGCTCGCGAGAGCACGCCCGCCCGCTCACGTGCCCAGCGGCGGCCGCCCCGCTCCGCGCCGTTCCACTCCGGTCCGGTCCGCGCCGCTCGGCTGCTGAGGGCCGCCCGGTCCGCTCCGCCCTCCGTGTGTGGATGTGGATGTGGATGTGGATGTGGCCCGAGAGGAGGAGGGGAAAGGGGGTGAGGCACCGGTCTCGCGAGAGGTGGGAGCCGCTCACCCTGCTCTCGCGAGATCCCCGCCGAGCCGCGCAGCGCCAGCCCGCCGCTCGTCCCCAGCTCATTGTCCGCGCGCTCCCGCGGGGGCAGATGGGAAGGCGCTCGGGGGCGGGGCTTAGCGGCTCTCGCCTGGCTCCGCCTGCCGGCAGCGGGGGGGTCGCGGGTTCGCGGCTGCCCTCATCCCGTTCGGCTCCCTCAGCCCCTCCTTGCTGCCTGCGTCCGCCGGAGCAGCGCGGGGTAAGAGCGGGGGGAAGTTCTGCTGTCGGTGCCTTCTGAAACGCAGGCTCCCGCAGCAAGAAACGTGTCTCCAGCCGCGGCGGAGGAAAACCCATCTCACACAGAGCCAGCCTCCCTCAGGGACCGCGCCTCCCGCTTACCGTTCCTTGAAGCGGGGGAGCCGGTAATGCTGCCAAAACACCTTAGTGTGTATTTGCCTGAGATAATAAGAATTCCTGGCTCTCCAAACCCCAAAAGCGTTGTTACCTCTGTGAGGAGACAGACACTCGGACCCTGACACCTCAAACCTAACGGCAGCTGTCCTCAGCAAAACGGAGATCCTACTGTTCCCTGAAATACCTAATGGGCTCCCACTGCCTATTACGTTCATTAGAAGCTTCTGGTAAAAACCCCTACAGCTCATGTACAACGAGCCCCTTTTCATCTGAGCCAACATTGCCACCTTGCGCTGCTCTGAGGAATGTTCACTTTTCCCCTGCTCTCCGTAACCGGGTTGGTTCCGTGACCCAAGCCCAGCGGGGCAAACACTAGCCGTGATTTGGAATCCTTTCCTAGTCAGTATCTTCCTTTCTAATTTAACGTTGTGGCCATAGAACCGGGCTCTCCAGCACCTGGGGAGCTGCCGCTTTACGAAGGTGAGGTTGTGCGGCTGCATCCAGCCTCCGGGGGAAAGTCTGCCTTTTGAATGGATCACAGCCTGATTTTTCTCCTGTATGTGCCTGGAGAGCACAATCAAACCGTAACAGACGGTATTTTACAGAAAACCCAGGGGACCGGTAAAAAATAGGTGTTGAAATCAAATGAAAGGGCTCAGAGAACAATCACAAGGAATTCAGCTCCCTTAACAAGCTCAGGATAAAAAACAATTAAGTGCTTGAAACCAAACACATAAATCGAAGTTAACAGTACAGCTGTGTCCCGGTACTGCACAGCACTAAAAGCAGAGCAAAGCACCATGATGAAATGGAAGCCTTCCAGCCACATCTGCCCAGTGAAAGTCATATATAGACTGCAAAACATACAGTGCTAATAAACAGACCCATAATTCATGCCAGCATTGCCCAAGCAGCAAGCTGGGTCTTGCTCCATTTCTCTGGCTTTATTTCACGCTGGTATTTTGTTCCTCTTGGACCCTGTGGGTTCTCTCTCAATTTCCTTTGTCACCCTTCGGTCCAGGCACCAAACTGAATCATGTTGCCCTTTATTGATTGCCTCTGTGATGCAGATGGAGCCGTACAGCACTGACCATCACTGCCCTGCAAATGCGTCTGCTGCAGTAGGATGCAGAGCACCACTTCCTAAAGCCTGTGCTCCTGCTGATCACTGGAGATATGACATCGTTGTGTGGTGGTTTTTATTGCCAGTACGTGCACAAAGCCTGTTAGATCTGGGGAAAAAGCAAAGCCCCTACTGCTGCCTGAGAGGTGCAGGGCTCCCAGTGTACAGCATGCCCTGAGCAGAGCTCTGCAGTCGTTTCCAAGTGCTCTGATGAGATAATCACCGCTGCCAGCAGTTTCTCCATCCCTTTCTACTGCCTTTTCGGTTATAGCACAACCAGGCCTGCAAGTCTT
Source organism: Micropsitta finschii (assembly GCA_034783455.1). Lineage (NCBI taxonomy): Eukaryota > Metazoa > Chordata > Aves > Psittaciformes > Psittacidae > Micropsitta > Micropsitta finschii. The sequence continues at coordinate 15,514 of JAVHNF010044582.1, forward strand.
GGCTTCAGCCCTGAGATGAATGTAGTAGAGCTTTCTTGCAGGAAGTTTTCCAAGGAAATAAGCCAGTTGGTCTGTATTTATTGTCCATATAACACAGGCTTTGTGTGCCTGAGCATATATCCACCCTTTCTGATGATTTTAGAAAGAGCTGGTAGAGAAACCGAGAGTCCAGCTGCAAGGCCCCCTCCTGCGCCAATATGGGGAAGAGGAAGATGCTAAGTACAGTATAATCCCATAGGAAACTTATTAGCCTTGCAGGTGGAACTTTTTCATATAGAAACAGTAAAGTTATATTAGTGAACAACTTCAGCTGAAAATACCCCACCTTTTCTCCAATAATGTTGAATTCTTCAACAAGTTTCTACCTAGAGTATAAAAAATGCATACTCAAATATGAGTGGTATTTGAGTGGTGGAAAGGGCTAACACAGATCATAGAATGGATCACCTAAGGAACAGCAGCACCCGGGACAGGTAAAAATCAGGAAAGCCCTGAAAAAATTCAGCACTACCTCATTTGTACTAACTTTGTGAGACACCTATTTGACATAAACCATGCGTAACCTGATGTGTGCTAGTGCTTTATCAAAAGCCTCATACCTGTAAACTCCAGCCACCAACCACCTGAATACGCTGATGCTGTTACACTCCTGCAGTGTAGAGCAGCAACCTCAGGCTCACACTTGGAGTTTAGTTCACATATAGAGGCACTGCATCTACAGCAGCACCTACAACAGGGTAATTGTGATGTGAATTGAACCATGTTTTAAAAACTGAAAATGTTAAGTTTTAGCCTAAAAACTCCTAAGTTTGGATTATTTCAGAAACACAGGGCTCTCCATAAGTCTGCACTGAATCCCAATGCCTGCATCTTGGTGAGAGCTGATGCTCTAACTACAGCCACCTTCGAGTTTCAGCAGCATTTTTGTCTGAACGCGTCATGGCTGTCTCTACCCTCCCCACCAGTTCTGATGTGTTTTACATACTTAGAACCTTTTCCAACTCCCCAGTTTTTAATGGGCTTCACCTCCCCTCAGGCCTAGGGATGGGAGGTAACAAGAAATTCCTTCACGCTGGGAACTGAAGCATGCAGAGGGAATCTTGCGAACTTGTACTGGCTGTGTATGCAGCAGAAATAGGAACACCACCCTTATTTCCTTTACAGAAAACTGATGCCCTTCAGAGTGCTGGAGGAAAGCGAACCTTGGTTAAGAATCTCTCCTTGTGGCACAAGCTACAATGGAGTTTGTGCACAGCAGGAGGGGCAGCAGCCTCCTTGTGCCCCATTCCTTTTCTGGATTTTTATGTGGAAGGTGTCCCTGCCTATGCCAGGGGTTGGAACTAGATGAGCTTTAAGGTCCCTTCTAACCCAAATCATTCTGGGATTCTATGACCCAACAGCCTTATGATACACTAAAAACCAAAATGAGCAAGTTTAAAGAGAAGTAAGTTTAATAAATAGAGGTCACAAAAATAAGTATTTTTAAACAAGCAATAGAGGGGATTAACAACTAACAAATTGCGCATGCAGTTCTTGTTATAGCTTGCCCCTCAACCACCTCTGCTATTTCAAGCAGATGTAGGACAAGCGGATACATCAAGATGCTGGAAGTTACAACATCCATCCTTCTCTGGTACTCCCATTTAAATTATGGACTGCAAGTGTCCATCTTTTCAATGTCTTTCAAATGGGGCTCCTCAAGGCAGCACGGAAAGCTTGTTTCTTCTGACAGCCGCTGCTCCAGCAAGCCCCCACCTGCAGAGAAACATGCAAACCATCTGAACTGATGCTAAATTCTTTTACTAGAGAATGGGGTAGAGTTAACCATCTTTACAACAACTCCTGCAGTGCCATGTTTCAGATTTGTGACTAACATGGTATTGGTGACACTGATGTTCTGACTGTTGCTGAGGGGTGCTCGCACAGCATCAAGGCTTTCTCTTTGTGTCCCACTCTGCCCCCTCGATGGGGATGGGACACAGTTCAGAGAGCTGACCCGACCTGGCCAAAGGGGTATCCCATACCATACAACATCACATTCAATCAGTTCAGTCATCACCAATAAGGACTGAGATAAAGGAATAAGAAGGAAGGGTATTGGCTTCCAAGGTGGCCATTAGTTTGCAGATGAGCTGGGCATGTGTCTACCTGTGGCAGGTGGTATGCGATTGCCTTGTTTTCTCCTGGGGTTCCCCTCTCCTCTTTCTTCACCCATTAATCTGTCTTTATCTCCAGCCACAAACTTTCTCACTTTGTTTTTCCTGTTTTCTCCCCCATCCCACTTGGGGGCGATGGGAGTGAGCAGCCAGTTGTGCGGGTGCTTGGCTGCTGGCTGGTTCAACCCACCATACTTCTCCATCCCCAGCGTGTTTGTATTTGTTCTCTGTCAAGTCTGAGGCAGCTTCATGGGCTTCAGAACCACAGTCAGTAGCAGAGGATAACTGCAGAGCGATTCCTGGGGGAAGCTGCACCTCCTCCCTTTGCAGCCACGCCATCCCGCACGGTACAGCGCAGCCAAGGACCCACCGGGCAGGAGAAACGCTCGGCGCCGGCTGCCTGCCCCTTGCAGTTCCTGTAAGCCACCGCAGGGAGACAGCTGCAATACGTCTCTGAGAAACGAACGGGCACAAAACGCCAGAGCCGAGGAGTTCGTACGGAAACTGCTACACAGAGTTACGCCGTGCAGAGAGCTGGCTGCTGCGGGCTAGCCCGTTCCTGAAGCACTGCGTTCGATACAGGCTGCAACCCGTAAGCTGCCTTTACCTCCGGCCAGTACATGAGCCTGGGGAATGACCTTGGGCTGGGTTGTGAGGGGCCCTATTGGCAAAAGCATTGCTGCCCTTATTGCAGCAGAAGGGAACTGCTGACTGAAGGATGCTCTTGAGAGAGAAGGGTCCTGTGGTTGGAGAGGAGGTGTTGGATTTCTTTCCTGCTTCCTGGCCGAGGCTGGGAATTTCACTCAACCCATGCTTTGTATTGGTACCCCTCAATGTCTGAGCTTAATTTTCTGGGAACTTGGTCTGAGATCCGGACTAGGAAAGTACCTGGACCTGAAATCAGTAAGTGCCTTAAAAGTGCTAACCAACCTCACACCAGACCCCTAAGTTCAGCTTCCACTTGTGAGCCTGCACTCCATGGCCCCTTGTGTAAAACAGGGCTGATAATACCCCAGGGGTGCTGTGAAGAACCTTGAAGAACAGCAGAGGGTAGCCCAGAGGAAATTAAGCATTCAGATTGTTTAAAGCAGATGAATAAACCTGTTGGCACTTCCTAATTCTGCATGCGTGGCTGCACTCAGGCAAACATCTCTTAGAGCAGTTTATTGTATGCAAATGACTTTAAATTTTCAGTAATATCCAGGCTTCCTTTCCCTTCCTTGTGGAAAGATTGGCAGTTAAAATCTCCAATACTTACCTACTGTTAGGACACCAGTGGGATTCTCTATCCAGACACTCAGCTGCTCATCATCTCCAAATGTGGGAATTCATATGCGCTGGGCAGCTCCCATTCCACCACTTGGCATAAGCAAGTCCCAGCCAGGAGCAGGTGAGCCCCAGCAGGACACGATCTCCACAACCACGTGGGTCCTTGGTGACTGCCACCAGCAGCCCTGTGACAGAGATGTCAGCCACAAGTTTCTTCATGCTCTCAAGGTGACTGGGAGTCTACAGGATATGTTTTAATTGACTAATGGAGAGCAGGCCAGCCTCTAAGTGCCTGGTAACCCACTTTTACACCTGCAAATAAGACTTTTCACGTGAACCCTGTAAGTGCTCTCATCACAGGCAGCTGGCCTGGTGGGATTGGCCCAGCCTCCCTTTGGAGGTTTCACAGTGGGCTGGGATAAGCAGTTGCCTATAAGCAGTTTTCTGAAGGTCTCTGTTCCTTGAGTGCTTTCATGGCTTTGCAATGAAGCACCCAGACACCTGACAGCGTGTGGGCCAGCACCCTGCTGCATGCAGCACAGCGATGCCACCACCCTTCCACTACTGCTGGTGGACAGCTTTCCACCGTACTGCCATCAGGCCTCGTCTGAAGTGTCCTGATCTCTTTAAACCTCACACGTAAACCGAGCTTCAGAACCTCAGAGCAGTCTTGCAGCCATTTCCTCAACTTAAGGGAAGGGAAGAAGGAAGAAACAGAAAGGAGAGAAGAAAGATAGGGGAAAGAGGGAAAAGTACACTTGCTGTACACTGAAGCAGTCAAACTGGATGGCAGAAGAAATGGATTAGCTACATGTTCCCAGGGGCTTGGAACATGGAGTCTCTGCTAACAGTTTCCATATTTTGCAGGATTATTAAAAAGGGAAGGGGAAAGGAAAGGAAAGGAAAGGAAAGGAAAGGAAAGGAAAGGAAAGGAAAGGAAAGGAAAGGAAAGGAAAGGA
>JAVHNF010044588.1:0-10102 GCA_034783455.1 Micropsitta finschii
CTTCAGTATATACTGGGACAGATTTGGTGTTAGCAGTACACATCTGTTACACTACACTCAATACTACAATATTGCAAAATGTATGTAAGTAATGAATTCTGAAATATATACACACATGGTCTAAGCTAGAGTTCATACATAAGGTTTTGTTTCCTATGGCTTAGAAATATTTGGGGTCAAGTGAAGGTCAAGGTTATTAGTCACTTCTAAGCTCTCAAACTGAACAGTTAATTCTAGTCTGCTCCCAGTGATGCCTAGTTGCAAGCAGTGGTCTGTTCTCAAGCATTTGTGCAATTGCCTGTATTGACCTGGAAACTGCCCAGAGCCTTTTTAATGATGTGTTAAGAAAATTCAAATGGATGCTTTGTAAATTCTCAATGTACAAAGAAAACCTCAAGATTTCCTTTCGACTTGCAGTGGCACAACTGTTGGGTTTTACCTACTGGCTGTCCTAGAGCTTATTAGGAGAAAAATGATTTCCCAATTTATACTGGAAGTCACACTTCTACAATTTCATTTCTAAATGACTTCTAAAATGCTCAGCCCAACAGAATTGTTTCCATGGGGTTATATGTTAATTAAAAAAAAAACCCCAACAAAATGTAACAGTAGATGCATTTTATATATAAACCAACAATTTGCTCTGGTGATTACATCTCTGTCATGTTGCATAAAGACTAAAATTGAAACTGAGTAGAAGATGCCTATATAGGCGAAAATTAAAATTACTAACACCTTAGTAATGGTGGAAACTGCATCGTGGTCAAACAACATGAATACTGACAAAGGAAAATTATTATCTTAATCTACACTTTTGATATTCTAAGGTTAAGTAAAAAAGAAAGTACATTTGTTTTATTATTACTTTTAAATACAGAGACAAATTATTTGCTGGAACAGATCTGTAGTGTACTAGAGGCCCATGATTTTTACCCTCACCAGGCCCTTTTAACTTCCTTGTTTGTGGGGAAATTTTGCCCTCAATTTGACAGCACCCACCCCCTCTTTAGCCTCAAATTGCATGGGGTTTTGTGGGATTCAAAATACTTGAGAAATCAAGTATTTAGAGATCCAAAAACTGACAGAGAGAGAATTAAGGTCAAAAGTTTCTATCAGAGCTTGCTAGATGTTGTATCAAAGGCACTTTGCAAATAGATGTCTGAATTTCCTCTGAAAACTTTATCATAACTGTTCCTATTAGCTCCTTTAGAAGTCTACGACATCTAGACAAAAGTGCAGGAGAAACATTTCTTTACTTAACTTTTTATTCATAAACCCTTTTATAAACCTGGGCTGCCACCTTTCAGCTCAAGAAGCTGGAAGTACTGTTGCACTGACATCATATTTTATGAAAAGGGTCACAGCATGCAGAACAGCTTCGTGGACTAGACTGAAGGAGAATGCCTAACCATGGTCACTGTCAGTGACTTCTCCTAGCTGTATGGGAATGGAGAATGTATTAGAGGTCTCTCCCAGCAGACATGATGGATACCTAGTTTAGCAACTAAAGAATCCCAATTAACCATTAAGCAACTGGGTAATACAGAAACCATATTTGACACTAGCACCTTCTCGAGCCACCAGCCTTCCTTCTCAAAACAAGTTGGGTGAGAACCTGGCACAAATCCAGACTCATGTCAGAGCACTGGACGCTGTTTTGTCACCTTTGTATCAATGCACAGCCCGAAGACAGGACAAGCAGCACTGTGGGATGAAGCGCAGGCAAAGTCCATTTCTGTTCTTCTGGGTTATGTCATCCTGTAAGAGGTTACAGGAGAGTACAGAGCCATTCTTGAAGCAAGGTTTATGGAGAGAGTATCCTTTAATAGACCAACTGGTACAGCTTGAAGAAACAAATTAAAAAACTTTCAGCCAGAAAAACCCGTTTGTTGGTTGTTTTTTTTTCTTCCAGGTCTACCAGTTGATCTAATAAAAGGCTTTTCCCCCTTTAAAACTTGCTTACTTATGTACTTTAGACAATCATGACCACACAAACCCTACTACTGCTTATTTTAACCACTCCAAAATAACCCAGGGTCCTTCCTCTCATAACAAAGATAGTTGGTCATTACGGGCAATTTTTTCGTCTACCTCCATGGCCCTTTTGGGTTCATTCCTCCTACTCAAGCTGCTGGTATTAGTGATAAAACCATGCAGCATGAAATGTGATTCTGTGATTCTAAGGTGCATTATCTTCCTTATAACCAAAATCAATAGCATTATTCACAGCTTTTCCAACATAAGCTTACAGAAGGAATGACAACAAAGACTTTTCTTCCACTAATATTGCAAGTCTTCTACCAACATGTTAAATCCACATGACCTCACAGTCTACCTCCACAACAGGCAGCCTTGCCTTTCTGTCTCCCAGCCATTTACCCCCTTCACTGTCCTCTGCCTGCTGGCAGGAGACAAGACTGAGAAGCAATCCGGATTTAAAAACATGCATTTTGTATATCCTGGGGTCACTGGATACCAGAATAACAAAGTCAGGAAAAATGTAAACTATACCCTTTTGCTGCCATAAGGATTATATCCCACCTTATCAGACATATCTGGTCATAATGGTTTGGGTATCCATGACATCAATATTTGACTGTGACAATTCGTTCTGCTTAGTTATCCATCCATATAATGAGAAGAAACTTCAGGGCATGTAAAATGAACCTGCTTGCTTATTATTAGCTATATCAGGTCTCAGTACACATCAAAGACTCCTCACTAAGATTCAGGCTATTTCAATTTTTCTGTCCTCTGCTCAAGTTGTGTGGGCTTTTTTTCATGATCTTGACAGTAACTACTCAGGAGACCTCACTGTAACCTCCAAGATAACTGTACTGTACCTAAGCAATTACACCACTGGCTAGCAGTGGGAGGCTCCCAGGATACAATCTATCACAGGATATATTACATGCTATAAGCATCATTCACATATTTGTTAAATTTGCACTTGTTAAAAGTGCAGGTCTACCCACATTCAGAGCTAAACACAAAACAAGTCTCTGTAACTGCCTTTCTCTCAATGGAATTGTAAGTTATGCCTTCACCTGCTGCAATATACTCATATACATATGCATGTACATGAACAGTCTGTGGAATGGTAAAAAAAAGTTAATAATAATAGTTCTCTTTTAATACCTTAGCAGAATTTCACACACTTTATTTATAAGGTCATAGAAGTATTCATGTGATATCTTGATCAATCAATGGATCAATAGCTCAACTGATCATCTTTCACCTTGAATTCTTTCAGGATTATATCCTGTGTGATGTACTCTAGGTTACCCTGCTCTTGCAGGGGGGTTGGACTAGATTATCTTTTGAGGTCCCTTCCAACCCTTGGGATTCTGTGATTCTGTGATTCTGTGAAAAGAAAGATGCTTCTTTCAAATACCTTACAAAAAAGCAGATGTATCAGCTGTTTCTCTGGAGTAAATGAGTATTAACAATCACAGGATTCTTAAAAGCCTCTACTTGTCATGTACCTATTTGTCATTTCTAACAGCACATTCAGTTACTGTGTGTAAATAGATGCATTCACATTGTCCACTGCAAATAGCAAGGATTTGAATGAAACTGCACTTATGATCTGTGAAAGATTCTCAACTTATGTATCGTCATTTTTTATTGTAGTTCACATGGTAAACTGAGTTCTTTACCTGGGTTACTTGACTAGAAAGCAATCATCAAACATTGATGCTTCCTAAACTACCTCATCTCTCCAACCATGAGCCAGCCTGGCAATTACAGGAACAGAGTCAGAATTCTTTAGTCCTCCTCTTTTTTCTGCAGTTGATTGCCATACATCTTTGGAAAAGCCCATCCATCCGTAGTCTGTCCCAGTTATTCATCCTGCAGAACGGATGTGTTAAAGCACACTATGCATCACAGACATTGCTAGCCAGCACCAATGAAATGCAGGATGCAGCAACTTGCATGCGAAAACCTCACGCCTGGTTTACAGAAGAAATGAATGAGGGTGTTGCAAGCACTGAATGCATTAATCCTCCTGATTTCAGGAAGATGAGAGGTTTCTTATACTGCTATCTCACCAGAAATAGGCACAAAGAGAGGATGTACTCCATACATGTTTCCCATGGTCACACTGGCACAGAAAAGCCAAAGCCCCTACAGTCTTCTGCAGTTACAGAGGGTCCTGGCCCCAGAGAATGGCAACATAGTGAGGCAGAAGCAAAAGCACAATTTAAAGACACCTTTCCAAAGGCAGGTAATGCTCTGGGGAAACTCACAGATTCAGGAAACAGAAGAGTCTGTGAAGAGCAGGGGTGCAGAGCAGCCAGAGCTGTTAACACCACCAGTGATACGAGATTCTTAATTCACAGTGAAAGAAGAGCAGTCAGGACAGAGTCTGGCACTTCTCCAATGCCAGAAGAAAACTAAAACATGGAGCGGTGATGTCAACTCCATCCATCATCTTCAGATTTCTAACCACAACATTCAGAGTGGAAGGCCCATGGTGAAAGAGGCTCACCACATTCCAAGTGAAAACATCCAGTGACAATGTTCCTTACAAATAGAAATTGTTTCTTTCAGCTGGGATCACATCTTGACATGAAGATGACTGAGGTGAGGCATCACAGGAAGGAGTTAAAGTAGTATACTTCTAGGGAAGTTGTATAATGAACAGAGTAATAAGGATTCCAAGGGAATCCTCTCTAATAAAACTTCCCAACTCTTGCCAAAACAGCTATAGGTTGTGGTTTTCAGGAATTCATTTAGACTGAAGAAACTTTATGTAGAATTGGACATATGCTCTGGTTGGCAAAAATTGCTGCAGGTTCCCTGAATTCTGGATAGCCAAAGCTCAGCACAAGAGTACACCCAAAGTGGCAGACATTCATCATTACTAATGCGACGCATCACGGCTCACTGAAATAAAGGGTTTAGTGCTGCTTCAAGTCCCACTCAACTACAGTACATTGATCTTTCCTGCTGTTCAGTTGTTTTCTGCCTCCTTGAAATTAATGTGCAGATTTGTTAAACTATTGTTGTAGTAATGTACTTTACTTTTGCTTACTTCTGGGAGAAGTTATTTTTTTCATTTATCTCACAACACACAGTCACTCAGAGTGTATACAGTGTGACCTAGCTGTCTGAAAGGTGCTCTATAAGCATCATAAATTGTTCCTTATCTGCCTTGCCTCTTTTTATAAATAGCACATCTTGGAGTTGTATGTCCTAAATGCTTTGGACCATTTCTTTTGTTTAGGGGGAAAAAACAACAATAAGGATTTGTTTATTAAAAGGGAGAGAAAGACAGGTATTAATATTTTTGTGCTGTTGCACAGTCCCAACAGGGCCTGAATTTCCAACTTTTGTATAAAAGCCATCAACAACCTTTTTCACTAGGCTACCCAGGATGTTGTTTAAAGCTCAATGCAAGCAAGAAATTTCATGTAAATTAGCCACCTGAGGGTACCAACATGGACCCATGATTGTAATACAAACATATTGACATTGGCATAAAAAAGGCTAATTAACTGCTTCCTTTCTGCCAGTTGTACACTAGATGCATGCTGCTGCTCAGCATCTCCTCCTGGGCTGCTGCAGACACACCGGCAAATGCTCTCATTCCACGGAGCTTGGCATAACAGCTGCTTAAAAGGTCTGCACAGAAGAATAGGGGAACAGCGATACGAGGGGATGAGTGCTCCTCAAGCAAAACAGTAGCAAGTTCAAAATGCAACCCCTTCCTTCATATGGAGCAAAGCTCTCTTCATGCATGCACCACTTCTGGAAAATCAGACTTGAGTTCATAAGCTTTATTTCCTCAGTACAAAAAGCCATTGAAATGCTGTAGTCCTGTGCAACATGGTTTGGGCTGATAAGAATAACAGTGTGTAGGAAATTTAGTCCTTCATTTCACACTGGGGAAAACAGGCTTTGTGGCATATTCTGACTGAAAGACAACCCCGAAGAAGGGTGTGAACTCACAGCTTCTAGAAGTTAACATCAGACAATTCACCCAGCCAGCTGCACACACTGATTAGAGGATCTTGAGGTGCAAAGTAAAACCTGTACACTTCCACGAATGCAACTGAAATAAACTGTGAATTACTGAAGCCATTCTGAAGCAGTACAGGGCCTGATTGCCTTGTATAGTGATTTTCACCCACACATTGTGAGTACCAAGCAGGTGTAAAATGCCTGCAGTGAAGGAATAGGGAATGCTGATTTAAGAGCAATTTATACACACATTGCCCTGAACTTAGTAGGTATGAAAATGTCCTACCAGGTAAAGTGGAAAAAATTAAGTCCCCAGAACTCAAAATACATGCCCTTTGTGGCTATTCAGCCCTTTATATTTGCAGATGTCCTGATACTAATGCTTATTCTTTTAATGCACAAGAGAGAAGTCCATGCCAAACCCCTATTGTAAGTCCCACAAGGACCTGGAATACCTGAAGTTCATTGCCTGGCTTTCCTCTTCATCTCCACGTTTTTTGCTTTATAACCTTTTAATTCTTTTGACTTGCTTTTTTTCCCCTGTCATACACAGCAGAAGATGAGCTCACCCTCAGTGTTTTCTCTGTAAATGTTCTGCATCCCAGCATCACATCACACAAAGAAAATCTTTATCTAACCACAAAGATGATGTAAGAATAAGTGACTTCACAGATTGGGTGAGTGGTAATGGGACAATAAGCCTTTCTTCTGAGGTCACCAGAAAGAACCCAAATCGTCTCCACACAAAACGAAAGAAAAATGAAAGTTGTTCCACTTTAATGATGGGTTTTTTTGACAGCTGTGAGAAAAGAATTAAGAGTTTCAGAAAAGACTGAGCTCCATGTCACAGAAAATAAACAAGTAAAATATATCAATAGAAAACTGTGCAGTCATCTGAAGCCAATGCTACCACCCAAAAATGAAATCAGGTCTGAAAAACAAACTATCTTCTCACCTTCTATCTTCTTGTTAAGGATGGAACTGCTGTGGTGAGAGGAAGAAACATGCATTTCTGTTGCCTGTGCTGTCCTCATTCTGAAGAAAAGCACAGTGTCTGGGGACATAAAGCCCACAGTAAAGCCACCACAAAACAGGGAAAGAGATTAAGGGAATGTAGAGTACCAGAAAGAGAGATTCACTGTGCACTCCTCACACAGTTGCAGCCCAAAGAGCAGCAGAGGACACTTTCCTGTAACATCGCTACTGCATACATAGTATTTTCTCACTACCAGATGATGGACGTCAACATTTTTGGGGCAAAGCTCTTTTCATGTCAGATAGCACCAGAAGCAAAACGTCATTTATAAGCAGCCAGCACCCCTACAAAGCTAGCTTATTTCATATTTTTTACATTCTCCAAATTCATCTTAGAGATAGTGCTTTCTCCTCTGGCTAGAAATTAAAATATCTCTTTTTTTTTTTCCTTCCCTTTTATTTCACTGGCTTCAAAAAAAGCATTGGAGAAAGATGGATGCTGTGGCAAATGCACACTGAAAACACTAAGAGTTAACAAAAACACTGGCTAGGAATAGAAGATAAGGTTAAGGGCAATGACCTTCTTTTAGTCCTGAAAATGTAGAACAAAGGTTGGCTGTTCCACTAACCCTGCTCTCTGTTATTTTTTGACTCCTCATGGCCCAAAGAAGGCCTCGGAGCAAAAATGTTGCCTCAAATCTCACAGCCTGTTTGAGGTCTGTATTCTTTGAGATCTTCTTCCTTTCATCAGATACAAAGCAATTGATGAATGAAGTCAGCTATCCCTGCAGAAATGAGAGCACAGAGGCACACATTGGGTTTGGGGTGCTTGCAGCACTCTGGTAGACATCAGTAACAAGTAGGCAATTTATTTCTCCTGTTACATCTCTTCGCATTAACCACTGTATGACCAGTTGGACTGCTGCAGAGAAAAGGGCCAGTGCTTAATTCCATTAGGCATCACTGACTATAACCCCAATAAAACAGGACAGGAGAATAATGCTGGAAGGCATACTGATATGTCACTACCCTAAAAAAAAAAATCTCTGTAGTTGACTGTAAAATAGAAAAAGAAGAAAATCTCTTGCATGCCACCTCCCCTAGGCCTCCAGACTCCTTCAGACTGGTATGGCCTCTCTGAATTGTTTTCTTATTTTCATAACAGCAGCACTGATGATCTGCTTCCTCTGTCTCAGAGCTCTGCTTGATATTGGAGAGTTGCTTTCAAACTGCAAACAGCTTTTGTATGAGCAGCTTGCTTGCCTCTTTTCTTCTTAGATCTCTGTCTTTAAATGACAGGACTGGACTGAAAAATAACCATTTAACCTTGATAATTTTCAGCTAGAAGAAATACTTTGAGCCAAAACGACAGTCAGATCAGGAAAAAACATCCACTTTGATAAGCTGGTAATTAAATAGCAAGCAAGCTGGTGAGGCAATATGATCAGTCAACCATGCCGGCCAAGATGGTGCTGTCAAGTGGGACAGCAAGTTTTAAAGGCAAATTTTGCTCATCTCCTACTTAAAAGAAAGGCAGAATATGCCACAGATACTCCACTGCAGAGAAGAGGTCATGTTCAGAAAAAAGAAGGATCCTGGTCTTACAAGAGAACCCAAAAGACAAGGAACGTGCCAAATGAATAAGAAAACTGAAGCAGAAAATTTTTTTTAGGATCTTATTGATTTTGTCACATCTTGTGATGTGTGAGCTGAAGGGTAACCGACTTGGAATCCCTCAGACAGTATTAAGCATTTCAAATGACCCAGGGCAATAGCCATCAAGTGGAGCAATCATAAAATGAAGATTTGGGAAAAATGGGTTTACATGGTATATTTTGTGAGGACCAGAACTGGCCCTGGAGGCCTAGGAGACTTGGAAGTGGTATGCACCAAGAGAATCAAATAAAAGGACAGTACAGATATCTATGCAGAGGAAAGGGTTTAAAACCAGATCAGCTCAGCCCGCAGAAACTGAGCAAAGGCAGGTGCAAAAGTCCTTAAGATTCAGGCCTCTAAAAACAACCAACTTGCATTAATTTAGCTGTTAAGCTTTGCAGAGCTCTCCCACCTAAGCTGCTGCTACCAGTCCCTGACATGAACAACAAAGGACATCTTGGGACCCTTAACTTTAGGGCTGAAACCTCTGCTCCGGAAGTGGTGGTCTGCTGGCCACTGCACAGCCCGATATGTCTGCCAGCGAGGAGTATGGGGTCGAGAGATGTTGTACTGGCATTGTTTTGGAACATCACACAATCAACCACAAAAGAGGCCACCACAAAGCCCCAGTGGTACAATTGAGGAAGAATACTGAAATCCAACCTTTTTTCATTTTTTCCCTCGCTTTCTGAGGAAAATGCCCAGTCCTTCCCTGCCCAACAGAGACTTGGCATACAAGTCAGCTATCAGCACGCATGACAAAGTTTCCCCATTCCTGGCAGGTCTCAGTGAAAACAAGATGTGTGGTAATCACAACCCCCATGACGTTACAAGTTTAGCATGTGGCTACGCAGATGCCTCAGTTATCACCTATCAGACAGATGGAGAGATCAGAATCTCTAGAAAAAAAATAAGGTTTTTTTTTTATGACACAAGCTAAAAATGCATAATTCTATTCCTGGTAAGAGTACAAAGTCTATGTATGCAACAAAGACCACCACAACTGGTCTATTCCTTATTTAGCACAAGATGCAGGGAGTCCAGAACAGGTTTTTCAGAAAGCCCAAATGATGGAAAAATAGAAGAAAACCCCACTGAAATCACTGACAGCATTAGTCAATGACCTCTGACAAAACTAGAAATTTGTACTACCTCCATCGGATGCTGGATTAAACTCTTGTAGAGTTATGTGAATTACTGAAAGTAAATAATTTATTTGGAGACTGATACTCTGTGATGTTTTATTATTTTGCTGTGAACAAACTAACACCTAAAAATGCATTTCTTAATACTGATGAGCAAAGATTCAGTGAGACCAAATCTGACCTATGAAGTGCTTATTAAAAGCCTTTCCTGGACAACTGTTACAATTATAGAACTACGGAATGGTTTGGGTTGGAAGGGACCTTAAAGGTCATCCAGTTCTAACCCCCTGCCATGGTCAGGGACACCTTCCACTAGACCAGGTTGCTCAAAACCCCATCCAACCTGGCCTTGAACACTG
>JAVHNF010044596.1:0-14210 GCA_034783455.1 Micropsitta finschii
ACAGATCAGTCAAATCAATATTTCTTGTCATGAAAAGAAATCACTTCTTTCTGTGAAAGATGAACTATATCCTACATAGGTCTATGTCAGTCAGTTTCACCATCTAAATATTCAGGATTACTGCATAGACACAGACATCTTAGTCTGGAGCCTATAAAACTCTAGAAATGAAACACTTCAGAGAACAGATAGCAATGTTTTACTGGACATAGGTTACATTTAGATTATTGGTATTTATATTCTGTATTAGTATTATACACACAGTTGTAGCCATGGACCACAACATCATAGTGTAAAGTGCTATAAAAACTCAGAAAAAGATGGACCCTTGACCTGGAGAGAAGACAGTAATATATTCTCTGGCTTGGGGAAGAGCAGCTGAAAAGCTGCTCAGTGGAAAAGGACCTGGAGGGGTGCTGACTGACAGCTGCTGAACATGAGCCAGCTTGTGCCCAGGCGGCCATAAACACAAACAGCATCCTGGCCTGTATCAGCAATAGCATAACCAGCAGGGCCAGTGATACCCCCTGTACTGGGCACTTGTGAGTCTGCACCTCGAATGCTTTGTTCAGTTCTGGGTCCCTCACTACAAGAGAGATATTAAGGTGCTGGAGAGGGTCCAGAAAAGTGCAATGAAGCTGGTGAAGGGCCTGGAGAATAAGTCTCATAAGGAACAGCTGAGGGAACTGGGGTTGTTTTGTCTGGATAGAAGAAAGCTCACAGGGGTAACATTGCTCTCTACAACTACCTGACAGGAGGTTGTGGTCAGGTGGGATTGGTGTCTTGTTCCAAGTAACATGCAATAGGACAAGAGCTAATGGCCTCAAGCTGCACCAGGGAAGGTTTAGATTGGCTATCAGGAAAAACTTCTTGACAGAGAGGTTGATCAGGCATTGGAACAGGCTGTCCAAGACAGTAGTGGAATCACCATCCCTGGAAGTGTTCAAAAACTGCACAGATGAGGCCCCCAGTGACATGGTTTAGTGGTGGACCTCACAGTCTGGGCGTAATGGTTGGACTTGATGATCTTAAAGGTCTTTTCCAACCTAGCTGATCTTACGATTCTATTGTCAGATAAAACATATTTTTAACACTCACCACATTATTTTAAGAATCCCAACACTAGCCTTGCCTTGACTCTACTGAATGTCTTTACTGTCCTCAATTTGCCTTTGGGGCTTCACAGCAGCCCAAAGTAACCAACGTAACACATGCTTAACTCTTATTCTGTCACTTTTAATGTTACAATACGATACAGTTAAAGACTTGATTCATATTAAAGCCCCACCTCCCCTTTGGCTGGAAGGGACACTTGGGACCCTGTGAAGGTTTCTCTTCCTTTGTCAAATACGTTAGTGTCTCACAAGGTGTAACAAGTGTAACATACCTGGCATAAGCAACAAGATGGGATTTGATTTCACTAATTCTAGTCAAATGCATTCTTCAGCTGAGTTCCCTTTAAATAATTGAGGGTGATAAAATATATTGTGTTTTAACTGCAACAGTAACTAGTGTCTTTTAAAGTGACTTTTCAAATCTTAACACCCCAATCCTTCTGAAAGAGCTTTCACCGAAGACAGAGTTCGTTCAGATTAAACATATTTGATTTCTAATAGGCAGAAGAGAGACTTGAGAAGTTATGAACCTGATAACCTCAGTCAAAACTCATCTTGATCACCACGTTAGTGCCTACTGCAGACTGTCAGTTTCAAACTGAACATATAGAGGAAAAACAAGACAGCCCATTAGATCCCATGTAATCCAGTGTCCCAGTTAATAGAAGGACAGTATGCATAAGCTTGCTATTTAATACCCAATTCAACTTATTTGAGTGCACTCTGGGAACACAGCATAAAACCACCAAAGAGGTTTCCCTTCTCTGTTCATGTCTTCTCTCCCCCGCCTCTTTATCATGTCTATCTAGCACTATAATTTTAACAGCAATAGACATTCAATGAATTTACCGATTCCAGTGATTTTAAGTATATTAACAAAAATAATTTCTGTTGAATATAAATCAAGAGGGAGATTATTTTCTTCTCAGTACTTGCATTTTGATTTTTTCCCTTTTCCTTCTCCTTTAGCACAGAGCTGAGAAGGACTCCAGACCACACTGCTTCGGTATGCACGCTTCAACAAAGTCAGGTAAGAAACTCTCTTGACAGAAAATCTTTATTAGCTTTATATTAAGTGTTCTTTATCACTTCACCATCTAGTGTGTTGAGCTTTCTCAAGTTCCCTTTGTAACATAAATTAGATTGCCAGCAAGCTACTGATGTGGAAAACTACAAGCTCCAAAGACAGGTCACAATCTCCTGCTGCCCTAATTTTTCTATCCATTAAATAGAAATAAACCTGTTTATCCATTTCAAAACTTACATAAGGGAGGCATGCAAGTGTCCTTTTAAAACAAAGTTTGTAAAGTTCTGCATAATCATACAAAAGACAGAGAGGAGTAGGAAAGGAGTGGAAAAAAGAGCAAGAGGAAGTGAGCTACAAAAAAATAAGAAAAAAGGAAAAAAAAGAAACAGAAATCAAAAATAGATGGTCAATTATACAGTAAAGACTATATGAATGTAGGCAGAATTTATGTTCACTCGCAATTTGAGCACTGCAGTCACTCTATTCTTTCTACCTAAGTCACAGGCAATTTTACTCACATTTTTATGAATATCACTGATTGAGATGACTATATGGAAGCAACAGTAAAGAAGAAACAGTATTTTTCAAAACCAGACAGAGTTAGGAAGTAGACTAGAAAATTTTTCCTTTTGCATCATGTTAAGCAGAGAAAGACAAATAGCAATAAAGCACACAGAAAAACACACACTCATGAGTTTTCTGCATTCACTGTTGAAGATTCTGTGGTTGAATATTTCTTATCTTATTACTTAGGCTGCCTTTGTTCTAAAAGCAATGCTTCTGTAAATATTGTATTTAGATACAGGCTTTAAATATGCTAAAGATCTGCTGCTGCTATAGTGACTTCATATGCCCCTCTTGGCAATATCCTCACAAGCAGACGCAGCACATGCTGACAAAGAAGTTATTGTCAGAAAATAACCCAAATAACATACCTGTGTTTGCACTCAGAGCTTTGCTGACACAGCAATTAGAGCTGCTGCAGCACACAAGTCTTTCATACCCTGAGCTGAAACAATCATGAAACAGAATGAAGGCCACAGTGTCAACCCTGCCTTCAAAACATATTTTTTCAACCAATTTTTGCTCCTTTAAATCTCCTGAAATTTTCCCCATGAATGAGCAAGAGCTAAATGAATAAGGCTTCTATTGCTCTCTTCTAATTACTGGGTTTGCTACAGATTAAAGTCACTCTCTACACTTCTAGTCTAAAAATCTCTGGATCTTAAGAAGAAATTTTAGGCTGAGTGAATTGGAAGATTCTCCTCTAATTTGTAACTTGAAATAGTTCCTAGATGCAACATATGAAAAATTACTCTGTGCCCAACCCAGCAAAATATTATTTAATTAAAACCAAATCCTTCTTTACCGTTAGGAAAGATCTGAGGATAAAAACATCCAGCATGTGTACTGTACATCCATGTGTTTGTACATCCATGCTCATTCAGAAGCAAAGGATAGTAGGGAACCTTTACACTGTCTTTAACATCACCGTGTAGCTTCAGTTAATATGGATTATTTTGTTTCCTGTCTCTGCTCTATACACATTTCCATATTTGTAATTCACAGTTACTAAAAGGTTATTTGTTTCTTGTATTTGTACTTTCCTGTTAAATGTTTTTCGTGAAGCTTTCCAAACAAACTTTGAATTCAGACTTTCTTTTCATTACCTACAAATTATCTCCAGGATTTTCTATTTCTTACGACAGCAACAGTTACTGTCAAAGATGGTCCCTTATGACTGTGGGACAAGTGAGTTTATAGTTAACACATGGCCTGTTAATAAATGACCTTAGACTGACTACGGGGAAAAAAAAAAAACAAAAACAGCCTGACAAAAAAAAAACTTATGTGTGAAAACTGGAAGACTGAGACTGCTAAAACCAGCTGGGATGAAACTAAGCTAAAATATGTATTTTTGCTGCACTACAAAAGCAAATAGGCATTGGCCAGTATAGAGGGGAGCTACCCTGAAGTAAATCTTCCCAAAATGTGCAGCATCTGGATATCAAGTACTCTGAACCAACTCCTTCATTCTCAAATCCTCTTCTGCCTGTTTATGTAACTTACTAATATTTACACAAACCAGGATACCAAGTTAACTAACATGAAAAGCATGGTAACAATGTTAAACCAAAGATATTGATTTTGCCTGGTTCATGTATTTATCCAAATACGTTGCTTCATTCATACGTAAAATAAATAACTGTATTGCACTTACCAGTTTTGGGGTTTATTGAAAAGAAACCCTGTGGATTTCCACTTGTAATCTTGTAGGTTAACTTTTCACTTGAGCTAGAATCTGGATCAAATGCTTCAATCTGAATGACTGATACATCTTTAGGTGAGTTTTCCATGACCTCTGGGTAATAAACTGGTTCTGTGGTCTGAGGAGCATTATCATTAACATCCCCAACTTCTATGTAGATTTCAATGAAAGATGATAAAGGCACAACGCCTTGGTCTGTTGCATAAACAGTTAACCAGTAGTGTGAAGTAGTCTCACGATCCAGGCGATCTGCAGTCTCAATAATACCTGTTAATAGGAAGAAAGACAAATAGAAAAGGCCCAATAAATATGCAGAAGTGTGCAAAAATACAGTAAGCAACAAGCTCAAATTAAAAAAAATTCATACAAGTTCAAAATAACTGACATTGATTCTGCAGCCATTAATATACACAGACAACATATTGAGGCTAACCTGAAGCCACAAAAAATACAATTACTACAAGTTTTCAGCAACTGCGCATTACAGATATTAAAACAATATATATTTAATTTCCTTTCCAATGTTCTTTGAGATTTATCAGATCAATTCACACTATTTATAAAAGCTATTTTGCCTAAAAGATTAAACCTAATGAGTAACTCACAGTCTTTTTGGGACTTCAATGACCCTCTTTACTCATCACTGATTATACTGAATTTTCTAGTATATTAAACTACGTAATTTAGATGCCAAACTCTTGAACTGTTTACCATTTATATTAATAAGCAGCTACTTCAATGAATGTGAAACATTCTTATCTATGTGCCCAGATGTATTATTTAACTGACTTTTCTGAACAGGCTAATTTGGGTTCACACAGAAATTTCACAGAAAAAAAACCAAAAGCTATACTTGAAGCTAAACTTTGTAGCATTAGGACCACCCAATGGCTGCCATTACCCTAGCAATGGAAAGCAGGACTTAGTTCAATTTTACATACATAAAATGAATTTAAGAAACAGTTACACAATTCATCAACTTCATAAAAATCTGTCTGCTGAGAGTACAGGAGCTTGACTGAGCCAGAACTAAATAAAGAATAAGGGACTCGAGTTTTTATCCACTGTGAAGGACAGATCTCTTTTTATAAGCAGCTTACTCTACAGGTACTGTCCTAATATACATGTGCCAAAAGGGTATGTGACATGGTGCATATTATGGGAAATGAATATGACATTAATTCACAGAGCTGTGGCACAATAAAACTGCACACTTTCCTTTTCGTGATCCAGCATACAGGTTGTCTGATTTGAGGTATTTTGTAA
Organism: Micropsitta finschii; assembly: GCA_034783455.1. Classification (NCBI taxonomy): domain Eukaryota; kingdom Metazoa; phylum Chordata; class Aves; order Psittaciformes; family Psittacidae; genus Micropsitta; species Micropsitta finschii. The sequence continues at coordinate 5,678 of JAVHNF010044596.1, forward strand.
ACAGAACTTCAAATGAATCTGAGACTTATCAGGGTGAGGAACACAGCAAGCCCTTGCAAGCAGTTCTGCAGAAATCTTGCAAAGCTTTGTCATGGATCTTATTGTTTGTTATACTGATACACACCAGGCCTAACTGGGACTGGAGCTGAGTCAAAACTATCAACCATGACAGATGGTTCTGGACTCCGGATAGAGCCACCCAATGTGACTGTGTGCCATGTCCTGAGCTCACAGCACACAATACATAACACATATAAAACTATACACATCATCAGTAAAATAGGACCATGATAAAATTATGCCACAGTGTTTTTACAGGAATTCTTCAGGAAAGGAAGGAACTCCTAAGTGTCATTTCCTTCACACAGTCCAGGCACTTTTTTAATGCATGATACCAGCTGAACAAAATGAGATTAATATTGAGGAATTATTCATTTATCCATTACTTTCTTTGCCTTTTAAGAATTTGTATAAAGGTCTAAAAATGGCAATTTGAAATTTTAAGAAGTCAAGAAGATCACTGCAGAAGGGCTGAAGGGGTCTGCATCTAATATTTAGACCTTCAAAATACCCATATACAGCATTTCAAGCAACACACTATTCCAAAACTACCACCAGATGTCAGTGTGGAAATTGGTTTTATGTAGTGTCAAATGCTTCAGAACTGGGATAAAAAAAGGAGGGGCACTGTAATTTGAAAATATACACGCATTACATACAGTCTGTGAAGTTTTCTTGAAAGCAAACTGGTGTCTTTATAATTTCCTACCCCCATACCTCACCTTCCCACCCCTTCCAAAATTTCTCTTCTTCCCTTATGGGTGTTCAGTATAAGAGTAACATCAGGAAACAGATTCTGAGACATGTCTATGCTGGAACACTTCTATGGTGCTGTGCCACCATCTCCAAGTAACATGGGAATAATAGTGTAGCTGAAGTTGGGGCTCAGACAGACACACACCACATGTCTGTGTTCTCCATCCAAATCTGACATATTTTTGCTTTATTTCTCAATATGCAACAGTGTTGATGACATTCCCTGCAATCTGTAGGACCCAGCAACTGCATATCCAAACAGACATGACATCAAGATGACCACAAGGGTTTCAGATGCAGGTAGAAACAATACTCCATTTTTTCTACACACAAATATATGGATCTAGAGGGTCTAAGACCCCCTCCTACTTCATTTTCACTGAAAAACATGTGCAGAAATCCTTTATCTTAGGGAATAAAGGTCCTCATTCCTGCCTAGTACAAAGACCCAGATAATTTGTGCAAATAATGCACAGAAAAGCAGTACTGCAATAATGAACAAGGTCAATGTATGCCTAGATGTAGACCAAAACCCAAACTCCCAGATCTCACTAAGATCCCAGATAATTTTCCTGCTTCCAGGAAAGCCCTCACATTTCTTGGCTTTCAGTCTCCCTGCAGCTGCAGCATCACCACTGCAGCTGTGAAAGCAACACACAGCTGTGCTGGCAGGGCTGGGCTTCCCACGGAGCCATCCCTGTGAATGCTCCTCTGAAAGCTCTTGGAGAAATAAGAGCGTCCCTGGCAGCCAGAGGCATGTGGGGCCGGTCCCCTTCTGCCATAGCATCACTAAGAAGGCTCAATATGGGGTTTTCCATTTCAGCTTTGTGGAGAGGGTCAGGTTCTAACCATTACTATGGAATTCCATTTTTACTTTTTCTAAGTGAGTTATTTTGCCAATAGCAAATTGCAGCCGGCTCTAGGTAGCTGTTTGCTCTGTGAAAGGCCCTCAAGGAGAAGCATAGAAGACCTAGAGCACAGTGAAGGACCGAAGTGGTCGTACGAAGGGCAGGGTACAGAGGATGTTGCAAAGGGTACAAGGCCAAATATCTTCAAATCTCTGGCCAGGTACCTGAGGCACAGAGGAGCTAATATGCTCAGAATCTAAAAAGCCTTGCACCCTGTCAGGCCAAAGCCAGAGGAGCACAGGACAACCACGATACCAGCTCTGAGAGTGAGCCCTGGACCACCTTCTCAAGAAAACATCCTTCTCTTGCCTTCCACTAAAGGTTATGACCAAACCAAAGAATATGGTTGATGCAGAAATGTATGTGCTGATACAGCAGACTTCACCACGACATTGTTCTTGATGTTTTGTAGCTTCCCAATAACACGACTATAAAGTCTTCTGTATTATAACAGCAAAATTAGATGATCACAACAGTTATCCATGAAGAAGCATATGAGGCTGCCAATAATCGGCACAGGGATAAATTAGAAATCATTTTGTGGCCTTAGTATCAGATAAACACAGAGAGCAGATTCACTGCTTCTGGCGTATCTTCCCACATTTGGCCTATAGTCTAAACACAGGCAAGTTTTAAAACTCAGAAACAAGGAATGCAGACTACCCTGCTGCAATTCTGTTGATCTTTCAGCAACAGAATCAAGAGAAGAATGTAATTCTATGAGGTATTCATGGGTTTAGAAATTAAAGTTGCTCTCTTAAAGTAAATACGATGCAATTTAATATAATTTATCCAGAGAGTAGAAATCTGATAGTACTCCAAATCAAAACATGAGAGTTAAACATAGAAATAAAACCCCCGTTTGAGTAAGACATACTGTACTTAGTCAAAATAACAGCTAAATGTCAGCATGTATTTCTGTATAGGAACTTCTTTGGTTTTAGTATAGGAGAGCTATACTGTTTCTAGTGAAAGGAGAAAGACAAGTCTTTTAATTAACTGCTGTAAAGTGCTTATTAACCTCAAAATAAATTATCTGTCCCTAGTCCACATCACTGAGATGGCAATAGTAATTAAAAACCAGATAAACTGTTAAGAGTCCATGATTTAATACACTGAAGCAACTGAGTTCTTAAGTGGGCAACAACACAGATATCAAAACCCACTACGCTGATAAGGTTCTGCTTTAAAGATGAGACCTCATATGCCAAATTTCAGCAGAGAGTAATTTCTTAAAGTCAAGCCATAGACCCTAAAACTGGAATTTCATGGAGACACTATAATTTATAATATTTGTGCAGTTTTCAATTATTCAGATGCTCATGGCCTAACAAATTGAATAATGAATGCAGTAATGAATTGAACCCTGACAAGATGATAACAGAAAATATTATGAGTAGTCAATACACAGCGGAACCCACCTACAGAAACATCCCTCAAAGAAATAACTTGTTTGAAGGATACATTTTCTCCCAGAATCCAAGACTTGCAGGAAAATGTGTGCAGGAGTTGCCATTAACAAATAACTGCTAAAGGCATAAACCTGCAGAACAGTATATTTCTAGTGACCGAACAGTGAATCATAATCATAAATAGGCTGCTTATATTTTCTGTGGATGTAGGTTATGCATTTCATTATTGCTTTTTCTTTAACTCTCTCTAATGCCACAGAGAGAGAAAAAGAATGGCCATATAAATTCTTAAACACTTTAGCTGCAGGCTTAGCCTTGGAGGTGTGATGACATTCCACAGATGCTAAAGCACACAGGTCCTAACAGTATTTAATACATTTGCATCCATGCTGCAAGCCAGAAACATAAATAATAGAAATGATAAATATACTATTATAAAAAATGGCAATAGGTAATGCATGTTTATCTCCCAGCTAGTGTTTAAAGGCACAATGCAGGCAGCTGGCAAATGCCATGTTTAAAGAAAACATAATTTCTTATTTCTTTGAAATAGTGAAAGAAACTGGCCACTTCCAGTATCCAAAGAAAAACCCCAGTAACTCAAGGACCAGATGGTACAGCCCACCCTTCAGTAGCATCTCCCAGTGCTCCATTCCTATACGGACACCTCTGCTGTGTAGTGATAACGCCTCAAAAATCTACATCAATTGGGAACACAGACCTGCACTTAGGATGTCTCCAGTATGGGCACACAGTTCCTACCACTCACAGTTCCCACCTTACCACCCTTTCAGAAGCTCCCATGCTCTCACACTTCATGAACTCTGTCAGGACCATCCCAGTGAGAATCCGCAAGCTGGGTTAAAGAGTATGCTGAATACACTCATCCCTTCTTATAAACTTAAAGGGATTTAGTCAGCACTCAACACTTAGAAGACTTGATCTTACACCATGGAGAAGTTCAGATCTCTGCTGCAATACCGTAAATTCCATAACTAACTGCATGGATGGAAGAAATAAAAATATACAGGTATTTAAACTGTGTGTGCATGATTTTTCTTTATTAGTTTTCTCTCTTAACAGAGATAAAAACCAGGCACATTCAGCAGACTAGCACTGAAAAGCCAAGTCTGTCAACGACGAATTGGCTTTGAAAGCAAGATGCTTTAATAAAAATCATTGTAATTACACTTAAAAATCACTTATGTTTTATTTCAGCATTTTCACTACTTTGCTGATAGTAAGTGACCTCCAATCATATCCTAAACATTAAATTGCACCCTTTGCCTTCCCATTCTTATTCAGAAATTGTTTTTTTAACAGGTCTGTCACTGTTCCTTTTCCATGAGCATTTCTTTCCAGTATTTTACTCACGAGTTGTGGCAGCTTGCATTGCTTACCAAATCAAATATCCCATTATTGAAATCACGATCTAGCAGTAAACCCACACTGATTTGTGTTTACTATTAATATTTTACAGCACAAAGCATATTTTCCTATCCAGAATAATCATTTGCTGCTTAATTCCGTCAGCTTAGCTCAAATGAAGCCATCGGGATGGTTTACTTTATATGGCAAAACTCAGAGTAGCAAAGGGATGTCATTCTTCACTAAAGAGAGAAACTTCTGAAGAATTTTAGATGAATTATTGCTATTATCCTTAAATCCAATTTAAGGCAGTAGGAACTGCCCCAAAGAAACACTAGTAACTAATTTGAGCACAGTTTCAGCCTGTATAACCCTTCCCACAAAAGAGCTGTGAACTGGAGTGTTGGACTCTCCAGATGAAAGACATCTTGTACTTATAAACCTCCTATTTTATGATGGTTTCAGCTGGCTCTGTACAATAAAGCCTTATTACATGAACTTTTCTCAGCAACTGTTATGGCCAGCACAGCTTGCTGCTGGTGTTTCAGGGTACACCCCCTGCAGCAGCATCAGAGCATTTCAGTGATTTTCACCTCTCTACATGCCACAGGGCAACATTCATGCAAGCAGTTTATGCTGATGCTAATATGTGGATTATCAGCATAAATCTACTGCTCAATATGGGGATAATTTCTAATCCCCTTATCATGGTTCTAAAGCTCCAAATAGCAGCTTCCCTGAAACTTCTACCCTATCCAGCAGCTTCGTCTTCTCCAAGACCTAAAATATTAGATCATTCCCACTTCAAATCAGACTATGTCAGAGCCTCTGCCAAATCCCAACTATGTGAATTACTTGCTGCCCACTTAAGACCGTTTCCTGAGTGCCGATCCCAGCTATTTCAGGCACACATGGCACCTCTCTTCACCCTCATCCCCACAGTACTGCACCATGGGGCCAGGCAGTGCTGGGGAAATGCCTCCTCTTCTCATTCAATGAGGAAATGCTGCAAAGCATGTAGAGATACCCATGAAATTAAAAGTCCTGTTAAAGTGTCAGATATTATTTAACAACATCTCCTTCAACATGTTGGCTTTTATATTTCTATGAGGAGAGGTAAAACCACAGCATTACTGAGAGATGGTTATGTTGCAAGCACTGAAGGAGGATGCACATCCTTGATCAGAGCCAAACACTGAAGAAACACCTTCAGGAGACTCCAGCGATGTGTTGGGGGGCCCTAAGGGGCTCTGAAGCTTGCTTTCTTTGGTGGAGCTGACCATTGCTTTGGACACTTCAATCATCCCTACAAAAAACCTGGTTTTACTCCAAGGGCTCCTAAAGATTATCCAAGGGGTACGGGTCATGTTATTCATTAAAACAAACACGCATTGGTACTCACACAAAAAAAACCCCAACAAAACCAGTAACAGCAACAAACCTTTGGTGCTAAACAAATTGAAATAATAGAAGCCAGTTTAAAACAGAAACATAGAATGGTTTGGGTTCGAAAGGACCTGAAGATCATCTAGTTTCAAACCCTTGCCATGGGCAGGAACACCTTCCACTAGACCAGGCTGCTCCAAGCCCCATCCAATTGGCCTTGAACACTGCCAGGGACGGGGCAGCCACAGCTTCTCTGAGCACCTTGTGATGAAGTATTTCAAATGAGAGAGTCATTCTTTCTTCTACAGATCCACTCTCAGTCCAAGTCTGTTCCTTACCCTACACCTCTCTCCCGGTAACTATCCCCATTTACTGAATGGCAACTTCAGTACCCTTTAAAAACAACAGCGCTTATATGGCAAATGAAATTCACTTCAAAAAAAGAACTGGGACTGGGGGGGCTTTGTTTTTGTTTGGACAGGGGCTTTGTTTGTGTTATATTTGTACATATGTACTGTGCCTCTAACTACATAGTGCACACAGCCCTAATATGATTCAGCACCCAATGAGAGTCCTAATATGATTCATCACTGAATGAGAGCCCACTTGTTGACAGAGCATATTCTGTTGTCCTTGCCCTCCAGTGGTGCAGACATGCTACTCATTCAAAAGCAATGTACCCTTCAGGAAGCCCCTAAGTTTCATCCAAGCTTAAATGTCAAGTAAACCTGGTGCTGGTATTTTGCCCAACTATTAATATTACCTCATGAGCATCTAAGCACTTGATGCATGAAAATCTATCATACCCTTAAACACTTCTGCAGGAACTTTTTTACCTTATTGGTAATCTAGTGTATAAACCAGTTTTATCTAATGTGCTAAGACAGACCAGAATACTTTTCACTTACTGAATGTACTGACTTTATCTATTAAACAGATAGCTCCACTCCAAGAGATTTTGGTTTCGAACCATATCCTTTATACAGAGCTGGTCCCAAAGAGTTCAGAGATGAATTTATAAACCTTATGGTAGTCTTCCCATTAGAGTATGAAAAGCCATGCTTGTGTTACAGATGGGTAAACATCTGTCCAGGTGCTTTCTGGAGACCATATCCTGAGGATATAAAGGCTGCGTAGCCCTTTCAAGGATGCAGAATCACAGCTACAGCAATTTATTGGTGTTACAGCAGAGCTTAGACCTCTCCGTAGGAATTCCCAACCTCTGCTCTAGTTACTATTACCCTAAACCAAACTTGCACAGCAATGAGAAGACTGCTTCCAACTGAACACTGCACACAAATCAAGACATTTGCAAACAACCATCCAGACCTTATCCAAAGTAAACACACTTTCCCCGCCCTCCTTTCTCTCCCAAGCAGAATATTAAGACAAGAGAAACATCCTTTCTGGAACCTTAAGTCACTCTCCCTTGGCTGAAAGCACTCTATCTGGCACACAAAGAACATGCATTGTGTTCTTCACCTGTCATTCCACCCATCTGCGCCAGACAAGCCTTTTCTTGTCATGGAGACAAAGCCCAACACTGAAGGACTCCAGCTTGAACCATCGTGATTTTGGTGGGAATTTGAACACCTAACATCCTCCCTTACTGCTCTCTCAGGAGATCAAATTAAGAGAAGTCAGTGCAGCACAACACGCAATGCACTTGCACATTCGAGATGTGTTTAACAAGCACACACAAGTCCCTGGGATTTTTTTAATAGTAAAATAAAGAAGGAAGGTGGGGGGAAAGCAGAGCAAAACTCTCTGATCATTAGTGTAAACCTAGTTCTTGGCACGTTATGGAAAATTAGTAGCTTTTAAGAAAGGGCTTTTAATTGCTTAATCTAGGTAATGTGGACAATGGCATACGTGTTTTATTTTAGGGTCTATCTTGCCCACTCAGAAAATGTAATGGACCTAATTTTCATTTAGTATAGGTCTGTGCAGTTCCTAAAACATCTAAATGGCTATTAATTTAATCAGGTAATTTAACTATAGCTCTAGAAAAGGCCACCAGCTAGTTGTCACGCAATGATTATGAGGATGACATTTCTATCCCATGATGCCAGAGGCAGACTTTGATACATCATTTTCTTTTTGAAGGTTAAACTCAGATAACCTGCCTTTGGCATTTAATTAGCTACATATTAAACACTCTTTTAATAATAAAATGATTAAAAATTTTATTGCTTCTCAAATGAGGCCTTTTTAGATAGATTTAATGACTTGGTTAGAGCACTGTAGTTTGTGAACCAAACCTTAGTTAGACCAGTATATAGTATAATGATATGCTTTACAGCTTGCAAAATCTGTATTTTATTCAAATGACTGCCATAATCATTTTGGGTAAAACTTATAATGCATTCTTCTGTATTTTTAAGTCTAACTGTTAAATGTCATTGGAAAGTATCCAGAAACACATTGATTCAAAATTTTCAGAAATTAGCCGTGTGATTGTTTGACAATACTAAGAGGCAAGACCACACTGTGGTTGAGCAAACAGTATTGCATTGTCAAGCCGCCATGGTTCCCACAGCACAAACCTCCATTCAAGTTCAATTCCCAAGGGAGGGGTGTAAGCGACGGAAATATCTGTGAATCGGGTTCAGAAAGGATACAGATATTGTAATATGGTAATTC
>JAVHNF010044597.1:15295-29121 GCA_034783455.1 Micropsitta finschii
AAGCGCCAGCCCCTTGGACTGGCGATGCCATGCCTATGCTCCCAGCAGAAGGCATCGCTGTGAACTGCATGGGTGCAAGGAGGTGTGTGTGCCCAGCATGCACAAGATTGCTCTGAACAAGCCAGTCCAGCAGAGACTGGTCTTTTCCTTTCCATGAGCAGGCAGCCAACCCCACACATTGAGTACCTCCATCTCCCCCTGAGCCCCTTGCGGACACTCTGTGGACTGGGCTGGGGGAGCCACTGCTCCTCTACACTGTTCCATAGGCAGAGGGGAGAGGCTGAATGCACTGGGCAAAGGGCATCTACATGGTGCTTGAAAAGGATTCACAGTAATGGTGGTGCCTATAAAACTTCTCCAAGCTCACAGCCCCTGTATTTTGGGTCTTATACAACCATGGGGCAAGAGGGAAGGTTATCCTGCTCTCAGTGTCTGTGGAAATGCTTGGTCAGGTTTGCCAAGGGGTAGAATCTATCTACCAAGGGGTAGAAGTCTATTCTAAGTCCAGAGTAAACCTATGATTAAAGACCATCCAAAGCCATCCTTCCACCCCAGAATAGTCCTGTGTTTATTTGTGAGAACTTACTTATGTCTGATTTTAAACACATCGGAAGGAGGTGAATTTAAAGGTGAATACACAAAGAAAATGTGCCGCGTATCTCTTCTTCTGCTGGTGATTAACTCAAAGGCTTTCTTTTCTCTCTGAGGAACATTGTGAGCTGTGTTCAGTTGTGCTAATGACAGCAGTAACAACAACAGCAATAAGTATTATTTTAGTGGAAACAGGTGTTGGGGAATTGCCTATAGTCTGAAAAGCTGGAATGGGGCAGGGCTGGGTGGGGAGCCTCAAAATCCTGATTCCACTGACTTTGTGGGCTGAGATTTCAACTCAGTATATATTGAAGTCTGGGTTTTTAAAAAGCAGAGACTACTTCAATTATTTGGGAGTGGGGCTGTGATGTTACCTAACTGCCAAGGACATCCCATGAACCTCACAGCTGCCTGCCTGTGTTTTGATGGCCAATTTGGAACCAAAGAAAATGATGCGGTGGAAATAATTATCTCACCGTCTGATTTAGTCACTCCATCAAGGTATTTGCAGAATGTAGCTGCTTTGTATAGGATAACAAAAAAGCAATGGGCTGGGTAATTCAATTAAAAGCAAAGAGCTGCAGCCTAGGCACTGACAGCATGTGGGAGGAAGTGGTGTTGTTTCCACTGTGACTGGCAGTGAGCAACTAGCAAAAACAAGGTGGTTTGAGGAACGCTTGCGTGTTAATGGCATTTCCCTGTTCTGTTTGTCAAGCAAATATGGGAATATAGAGTCAGAATTTATTTGAATCGGTTCTTTTACAAGAAAAGATGAGGGGGCTCCAGGGGAACAATGCCGAGGTGCCGCAGTGTGCAGGCAGCACCCTGAGCTTGCCTGCAAAGAGCGCGTGTGTGCAGCAGGTACTCAAGCAAAGTCTCTGTGGGTGAAACAGAAATAAAGCAGTGCTGTGCACAGGGTTGGTTGGAGATGGTAGTTTGTCTGCTGGGGTGCTGAGCTGCTCTCACTGTGCCACAGCAGAGCTCGTACTGCCTGCTGCCAGCTGGTGTCTAGTACCTAGAATAAGGCTGCCTGTGGCATGGCTGATTCACTTCAGCCTTGCGGCAGTTGTAGGCCCATGTTGCAGCCATGGGCTCAGCAGTCTGGCTGCGGCGTCAGGCTGGAGTGTTTCCAGAAGTGAATCAGCCTCTCTGCCTGATGGCCGTGTCAGGCGTGATAACCCAACAGCGTATAACAGCACCTGCCTCCGCCTGTGCTCTGTGTTCATCTTTCCCTTGTTATCGAGATAAAAAGGCCATCTGAAATGGTGATGGGCACTCCACTGGATTGCCTATAGGATATTAATTCCCTTTTGACCACCTCAGATGACTTTGCATAAGGAGAAAATATTTCAGTATCAAAACTCACATTAAAAGGAAATTGCCCATAAATAATTAATTCTAGCCTTTCAGTGGCTTAACCTTTCAGTCAGTATCGAGAAAGACAGAACTGAAGTGCAGCCCAGAGAGAGACAGTTCCCGGGCTCCCCCTTACTTGTGGAAGGGATGGCATCCCTTGCCCATTACTGAGGTGTTTCGTATTCCTGGCATGACCCACCTTTAGGGGCTGGTTCCCTCTTCCACGAGCTGGGAGGGAGCCCGGTGGGTACCTTTGGTTTGGCAGGAATATGGATTCATGATGCACGGGGTTCTGCGACAGTGTGCGGCAATGGAGGGGAGCGTGGTGTGCATGGGGGGGGCACTGGACAGAAGAAGTCTGAGCCTCCCCCACCACTTACCTGCAGCAGTGAGGGGCCCTGCATATGGCAGGTAGCAAACCCCTTGGGCCCCAGGGGAAGCATCGCACAGGAGTCAGGGTGGTATCTGTGTCCACTGCATGTTTGCAGAGAACGGAGTGCGTGTGCAGAGGAGGCAGCAGGAGCTTCTCAGCACAGAAATTTGACCTGCATTTGATGATGAACCAGCTGACAAGTACGTGATAGCTTTCCCACTGGAGCAGGGATTCCTCTGCAGCTCTGTGCTCCTACTTACAGCTCAAAATTGGTCTGAAAACTGCTTTCCCTGACTGGTGCCAAACTCCCCCCTGTGGATCAGGATCAGCCTTCTTGTAGGTCTTGTTTCTCCTGTAATGCATAACAGCAAAAATAAGATAAATATGCAGATTCTTTCCCTCCTGCCCCAGCTAATGTATTTTGGGAATTTGAACAGAAGGGAGATGCTCAGGACTTATCCCTGTCATTTCAAAGATGAATGCTGTGGCATAAATCTGGAAAAGCTCAGGCTTGAACTGGCATTACATCTAGCCTCCCCTCTGCCCATCCAGATCTTCCCATGTTGGTGATATTTTTGTCTGCACCTTGGTTCCAATTAGACTACAAACTCCTTGTCTTAGTGCATGTGCATTTCTCTACCACTAAGCACCACAAACCAACAGGCCTAGCTGGCAGCTGTGTATGGTGCTATGCTGCAAGTACTGGAAAGCTTCAGGGTGCAGGTAACATTGCAGACAAGAGCTAGCATTGCTGTCGCACGATCTGTTAGAAATTACCAGTCACACATTCGCTGGCATACTGTAGGGCACAACCCTCCTGGGCTTGCTGGGTGTCTTGGGAGGCAGAGGCCGCAAGCACGTCCTGCAACAGCCTCTGCCACCAGCTGCAGGGTCATCGATTCCCAGGAAAACAGTGAGAGGAGAGCCGGGGAGTCTCCTGTGCAATCAGAGATGCCTTCATACCACTGGAATGAGCATCCGGATCGCTTGAGGTGGTTTCACATATAAAAAATGCCAGAACGTAAGGATGTACCCAAAGCAAAGTTAGCAAGAACGTGGCCAGGCAATGGACATGGCTGTATTGCACAGCTCTCGTTGCTGAAGGGCTTTTCTGTCTTGTGGTCTCCAACCACGTTCACAGCCAATGGTATCAGACATTTTGCTTGTCTGAAATGGTTTTCATTCCCACCCTTGGGAAGTGCTGCTCTCTAATGGGGTTTGCATGAGCTGGGCACTGCTGGGTAGGTACCAGGATGCTTCACCTCCAGGTAAAACCTTTGTGGTTGTTGTGAGCCAGAGACACACTACTTGACCACATTCACTTACACAAAAAGGCAGTTCCTTTTGTTCTGTGGTTGGCATCAGGATCTTCACGTCAGTGATTTTTTTAAAGCTGCTGTTTTCTCTTACCCTGTTATAAGTGTTATTACTTCTCGCTCTCCCCAATCTCCACCCTCACCATGCATTTATTCTCACTTACTGCTTCTGCCTCCTTGACTCAGCCACTACTGGCTGAGGAGGGATGAGGCTCAGGCAGGGAGGCAGGCAAGGAGGCTTGCTGGCATTCATTTTGTTGCAGCAGTGGCATTGTCACTGCCTGTGCTGGTTTGACTTTGGGCTGTGTCTCACACAGATGGGAAAACAAACTCACTGATACTTGAATGGCCCTGTGCCATGTTAAACCCCTCTCTGGCTCCTGGGATGTTGGAAAGCCCTTGTCCTGGGCGATGGGAACATCCCTGGCTCTGTGGTCCCCAGCACCTCACCTCTCTGTGGCCCAAACCATGCTTGTAGCAGCAGCATCATTTTTGGGAGTTGAGCTACATCCCACATGAGACAGTGTTTGTGTTTTCTCTTTCTTGTTTTCTTTTGGTTTCTTCCACTGTCATCACAGGTCTGTCTGCTTTGCCTCTGCCTATCAATAAACTGGGGCTGCTGGACAATGAGAATCCTATTTCGCAGGCGAAGCAGTGAGGTTTGTGACATTTGGGCTTTGGGCTTTTTACTTCTATTTTTTTAAATTCAGGGAGGGGTGGAGATGAAGCAAAATTTCATTGAGGTTTTTCCTGGGGAAAAAAACCTCTAACAAAGGTGAAAAAATAAAATAAATAAATAAATAAATATGTATATATATAAATAAATAACAACAAGCTTGGACAGTTCTCCACAGCAACAGGGAAGATGGAAACCACAGTGTGGATGCTGGCCCAGCCCAGTCTCTCCAGTTACCTACACACTGTGGTGTGGACACCCATGCCATGCACAGGTGCAGCAAAGGCATTGGGATGCTCAGGCACCTCTGTGTCCCCTGAGGAAGGCTGCCCATGGCTAAGGCTGAGCAAAGGAGGCTTGAACTCAGTGGAGGAGAGGCTTGGCAGTGGGGAGGACACCACTTCACCCCCACCAAGGGTGGTGATGTTGAGGCGCAGTCACACTGGTGGCTATAGGGAAAACTGTGCCTGGCTCCTGGCAGCTGTGCAGCAGTCGTGCATGGCAGCGCAGAGGGGCTGAGCCGGCTCAGAGCATTGCCTGGCTTTGCCTGAAGACAGAAGACTGACTCAGAAGCAGAACCGAGGTGCCACTCGGCTTCACTGCAGCTCTTTTAGATGTAGTCCCCGTTCCTCCTGGTTTTACTTCAGCAGTTACTGTATGAATCGCAGCTCAGAAGTGGTGAGGAGGGGAGCACTGCTGGCCAGGCTGGAGCTCCTGGTTTGCTGCTGGATGTGGGGAGTTCCCTCTGCAGGGGCTGTGTTGCAGAGCACCCTTCATTCACCGCGTGGTTGTTCGGGTGTGTGTGGGGGCTAATATCACTTAAATGAAATCCATATCTCTTCTTTTTACCCATTAGCATTTTAATTAGTGTTTTCTCTAACTAAACTCAGCCCTTCCCTTCCCCCTTCCTCCTTCCCTTTCCCTTTCCTTTCCCCTTCCCTTTCTCTTCCCTTTCCTTCCTTCGTGTTGAGGAACCACTGCGTTCTCATTACTCTTTCCCCAGGATGCCTCAGGATGATATAAATTGGTGACACATTTAGTTCATGGATTCCCAGACTGATGAATCAAGGTCTCTGCTTATGACAGAAATTCATATGAATAGGAGTCCAGTTTCTTTCTCTCTTGGCAGCTTTACAAAGCTATGGCAATGTAAACAGAGATTCATAACAGTCAAAAGAGAGTCACTGGAGCAGCTTGAAGTGTTTTCCTAGAAAAGATTCACACATAATGAGCCTTTGGCCCACGCTGTTATAAGCAGAGATAAACAGAAATGCCTCTTTTAAACACTGAGGCTGCTCTACTCAGAGTTGGGGAATTCAGAAGCGAGGGACACCTTTCCACACTGGTCACTCTAAGGAATCGACCTGAGTCTTCTATTGCCAGCAGAAAGTGTAACTTCTGAAAAAGCAGCGTGTCGCTGCCCCAAGTTTCCTATCTCAATTAGAAAGAGCAGCAGACGATGAGCACACACGCCCATGCAAACACACCCGAATCAGGTCATCTTCATGTCGGAGTCAAAATCAAAACAGACCCAAAAAACCCCAAATCAAACCCTCAAAAAACTCCTAGGTTTGACTTCACCTTCAGTGAAGGTGAGCTCGAGACTTCAAACAAGGTCTTGCAGGCATTCGGGTGCTCAGTTTTCATTAGTGCTCTCCTCTGCTTCACTGTCTAGACACCAAACCAAAATGAGGTTACCCAGTGCAGTAGCATCTAATGAGGGACGTTTCTTGTCCTCAGAAGCTTCCTGTATAAATCAATGGGGCAAGTGGTCTGAGAATAGAAGCATTACTAACTAGAACCACCACCACCTTTGAAATAAATGATACAAAGAGAGGGCTGATAACAAAAAGATCAGGGGTTTGATAATAAGAAATAAAGAGAAGAAAGAAAGAAAACAAAGGACTTACTTATTTAACTCATGGACAGCATTTTTCCAATGGAGTTATAGCTTAGAAGTGTTGGAAATCACACCAGGGACCCCTCTGTCGTCTCAGGCAGCAGAACTGCATCTTCCCTGGGCACTCAGGGCTGCTGTAACCAGCCCTCCGGGCATCCAGCACTGAGCAGAAATGCCCCATAACTTCAGCTTGTGAGCTCACAGCCCCAGACATCGTCCTTGCCTGGATAGTGCTGTTCTAGCTGGCAGCGAACAGAAGCAGCACTTCCAGAAGCTGGTCCTGCTGCTGCTCCCTGCTTGTCCATGCTCATGGGCAGCTGAGAAAGGAAGGACCAGGCAAGCACGTATCTGCAGGCAGGGCTGGTGGGACCCTTTTCCAGCCCGGCACTGACAGTTGGGTCTCAACAGAACATAGAGAGATGTGGTGCTGTTGGGGAGCTTGTGGGGCCACTTTACAGACTGGGACTTGAGGGCTCTGAGGTGCTGGTGGGACCAATGGTGGGATGGTGCTCACTATTTGCCTGGTGTCAATGCCTTGTGGTAGGTGTAGGCTCAGGGTTACCTTAGAAGTTGCTTTTGAAGGAACCGAATAACTTGCAAATGATCACAGGGGGAAACCAGCAGCTAAGCAGGGAATTAAAGCAAGCTCCCTTGCATCCTTTCAGCATCATAAGAAGGTTTCTCCACATGCTTTGGATAGATGGGTGCCCACAGGGAAAGACCAGGATGGTGGTGGTGACAGAAACAGACCTATCTGAAGTAAAACTTAAAACCCCAACGACCTATTTCTATGAGCAATTGCAGCCATTATCCTACTCAAGAAGGAAATTCCAGAATTCTGGACAAGTATTTGGGTGGGCTAGAGGAATTACCCACCACCTCCTCCTGGTGGCAGGTACCCCAGTGGGTGCAAAAGGAGGCTAGAAGAGTTGAAGGATACAACTGAAGCACATGAACCATCATGTCAAGCTTGGGAAGAAGAGCAGAGGTAAGGGATGGCTTTGGCACAGATCTCAGTACAGAAAGGTCTCGTGGCCTGTGATTCAGAGGTGCTGGTCCCTGCTGTGGTTCTGTCTGAAGAGGTGGGTGCTCATCTTGTCAGAAAGCCAACCCTTGATTTACAAACACACTCATCATTTACAAGCCCACTTATTTACAAAGCGTGTTGAAGACTGTGCCTTGCCCTGAACTCTCATGGGAAGTTTCTTTAATCTCAAAAGTTTCAGGTTACTTATTTGGGTTGTTTTTTCTTTTTTCTTTTGAATTTTGCACTTCACATACGATTTCCTGAAGACAGAGGAGAAAATTATGAAGGCTGCATGGGCAAAGTTGAGAAATACCAGCATTGGATTTGTCTGTGTGGTGTTTGTGTGGCTGGGTATGTGCTTCCCTTAGCTTAAGGGACAGAAAAGGAAGGGCGAGAGCAAAGAAAAGCAACGAGATGTGATTACATTATATTGGACCCTTTGGCTGTAGCCTGCTGCTTCAGCTCACAGAGGTAGTCCTAAGCTGCCATCCTCATGATTAGTCCTCATGCAGTATGCCACCTATATGCTCCAGGCACTTGGTCCTGCTTTGCTTCCCTGCCCCATCCCCACCAGATCCAAGGCTCAATTTCTCCCTCTGTCTTTCATCCCTACTCCCACCTTAAGCCACGTCTGCCCTCTCCACCTCCAGCTCCTTCTGCTTTGCCATAGGCCATGCCGGGTCTCAGGCTGCTGCTGCCTGGCACTGTCAGGACTTGTGGTGGCAGTGGGACCTTCCTCTTGGTGAGACCTCAACAAGATGCAGACCCCCCTGGGATGCAACACTTGGTTTCATGCAGTGGGGCTCAGGTGAGGCTGGAATAAAGTGAGGGGGGAGAGGTTTTTAGCTGTCCAGATTTAGGGAGTGCTTGTGAGCAAGATGATTTCTCTCTTCAGGGACTCTAACCTTGGGAAAATTCAGATGGAGGTTTTTCACAGGCAAGCAGCACATTCCTGACACACAAGCCAAAATCCTGACACATTTCGAGTGATTTTTCCGAAGCCTGGGGACATGAAGAAAAGGTCACCATGGGGAGGGGGAAAGGAGCATATTTTCTTCCATCCAAAAGATCAGCAACCACTTAAAATTTCCAGGCAGAGAAAATGTACTGGGGCAGACTCCAACCTGGGATATTTTAGCCCAAACCGCTGTCATTTGCCAAAATCACAAGTAACTGTAAATAGGAAGCAACAGGCAACCTCTGGGTTTGCTGGTGCCCTATTAAAACACGCTTTTTACATTTTCCAGAGAACGAGAGCTGCTGTGCAGGTGCGTTTGCTCTGGTTGGGATGAAGCAGCGCTCTGCTTTTCCTCTACCCCCACCTCCTTTTTTCTGAATGAAAGTGTTTTACAAACGAAAAATGAGGTTTCCTGAAATGAAGAGCTGCCTTCTATTCTGAGCTGGCTTCCATGAACTGTATTTGAGAGCCTCTAATCCTTATCTCTGAACTTGCTGTGGGGTGACAAGCAACCATCCTGTCTGGGCTGGCTTCACTGAGTGAGTGCCTGGGCTGGGCAGAGTCCCACAGACCTGGTGTGGCATTTGAGAAGGTTCTGGTTAGCCCCAGGAAAAGGCTTGCCATTCTCCTTGCTGCCTGTCCCAACATTTGGAGTCCAATCCCACATATCTCTGTTTCTCCTCCTCAAGGCCCATGGGGTGTTCTGGGGGACACGGGTTGCAGGAGGGCTGCCTCCCTGTCACAGCACATCCCAGCCAGTGCACCCTCCTGCTGATGTCCTGCAGAAAGGCTTGGCTGCCTGGGCAGCATCACCCACCCCACTTGGGCACTGAAGAGTTCAGGTTGCCCAAGATGGAGTAGAGAAGGTTCCTCTGGACCTCACCAAGGATGGCCTGCACTTGCCCTCCAGACTGCTGGCTAACCCACTTTTCCTTGTGCTTTCTTACTTACCTCCATCATTTTCCTCCGGTTCTTCTCTTCCTTTCTCTTGCCTTTGTGCCCTAGTTATATAATAGAATCATCTAGATTGGAAGACTTTTAAGATCACTGAGTCCAAACGTTACCCCAGGACTACCAAGCAATCCCCTCTTTTCCTGTTCATTACTACTATCTGGAGCACCACCAGAAAGGGTGGGAAGCAGCAAGGATGTGCATTAAATCCATTCCCCACAGAATGAGAAGTACAAGCACTTCCACAAATGCAGCCTGTCTAGCATGGTGCCCATGGGCACGTGACGGAGAGAGGAAGCATCAGGCATGAATTGGAGACTGTGGGCCAAGGTCACTACAAGGTGATTTTATCTAGGAAGAGCATGAACACATTGGGGGAGGCTCATACTGAGCAGAACCCAGTATGCTTAGTGGTACTCAGTGAGCAACAAAACTCTCCCCAACCAGGAAAAAGCAATGCAACTGCGTATGATAAACTATTACATGCAACTTTACATAGGTTAAGAGAATAGCCTAAATAGCATGTGAGCACAGGAGTAAAAACTTGTAGCCATTCATTCTCTCTAACGTTAATGTGGGGACTCACTGCCATGAAGTACTGCTGAGGCAATAGCTCCACAGGAATATTTAAGGCCTGTTAAGACAAACCCCTTTCTCCTCGCCCGTAGTGCTGATGTGACAAGTACAGAAGTGCAGCAGAGGTAGAACCATCTTGATTCATTCTTGTGTAGACATTGGGAACTGCAGGGATGCTATAGTGAAACTTCCACCAGGTAAGCAGGCAGAACAGTCTGTCTCCTGTAAAGCTGGAGCAGTTACTCCTCCTCACGCTCAGGAAGGCATCATGCTTTCAGAGCAGCCCTAGTCTCAGTTTTCATCCTGTGGGGTAAACATAAAAAGGAAAAGAATGCATGCTCGTGTCTGTGAGCAGGGCTAGATCTACCAGGGGACAGGTCTGAGGAGCCACAGCATTTGTTCATCCTCATTTATCTCCTGCTGGCACCTCTGCCACTGCACATCCCAGGGTTGAAATGGCACAGTTTCTTACATCACATAACAGATCCTGTAAAACGGATTCCCTTTGCCAGAGAGAAAATCTTTGTAACGCTGAGGTTGGGACTGAAATAATATATTGGTGACAAGTGCAAACTTTTAAATAAGACATTGCCAACTGCAAAACCCCACTGGAGCAGCACCTCCTCTCCAGAAAATCACACACATTAACCAATCCCTTCCTAAGAAAAGCCCAATCACAATGAACCAAAAAATAAAACACAACCTCCCAAAGGACTGATCAGCTCCAAAACTCTACCAACAGGACAGCAATTGGGTTTCTGTGGAACATGGTGAATTGAGTAGACGAAAATCCAAACAAAACGCAGATATGGGAAGTGGGAAACACAACCTTCCGAACCCCCCAAGATGAAGAACAGAAGGAAATAAATGCCTGGGGCATTATTCCAAAAAGCCTAACGTTTTGTGGTGTGGCAAGTCACTTCAGACGGTGCTCGCCAGCCTTGCGTGGCTTTGTTCTACTCCCAGCTCCCTGCAGCATGATAAAAGCACAGGAAGGATGTTCGAGGGCAGATTGCCCCTCAGGCACTTTCAAAAGGGAGGCTCAGTGAGATTCACTCATACTTGTATAAGCTGAAACAAAAAAAAATGAACAACATTAGTAAAGCAACCAGGCTGATGGGAAAAACACCCTGTTATAGAGAACGTAGC
Source organism: Micropsitta finschii (assembly GCA_034783455.1). Classification (NCBI taxonomy): domain Eukaryota; kingdom Metazoa; phylum Chordata; class Aves; order Psittaciformes; family Psittacidae; genus Micropsitta; species Micropsitta finschii. The sequence goes on from JAVHNF010044597.1 coordinate 26,169, forward strand.
ATTATGAATACAGGTAACACCTCCTAGCAAGCCTCAAACACCTGTTTCCAGATGAGTGTTTACCACCATGTGGTCAGTCGGGGCTGACTATATAGTGTACAAGTCTGACTACTACAGCCCTGGTGTTGTATTGGTTTTACTTTAAATATAGACGTGTATGGGGTGTGCATGTGCTGTTGGCTTGTCCCTCATTTCTGTAGCACACCAGAACTGTCATGCTTAGACCAGAATCTGTGAGCTGGTCAACCTGATAAAAAAGACTCTCAGAAAGGCTGAACCATTTTTAACAGTAAACGTTTATCACTTGCTATCCATGGTAAAAGCTGGTCAGACTTCAGGTTGTAAGACAGATAACCTATGGTGCTTCTTCATTTATTCAAGCAATATGCTGCTCCCAGGAAATCTGAGAGAGCTTTTGAAGCCTGCATGGTTTTTCATTCATGAGAACTGAAGGATTTTATGTTTGTTTTGGGGCTTTTTCTTTTCTTTCTTTTTTTCCTTTTAAACCCATCTCACAGATAAAACTTGGCACAATTTGCTGCTGGCAGGAAACCTGCTGACTACAGCAGTGGCCCAGGGTATCCTTGCATATCCCACTTCCACCCCTGCCACTAGCACTGACTCATGGACTGGACGGGGTGAGTCACCTCTCTGCTCTGCACCTCCTGGGGTGATCAGGGCATACCTGGTCGGACAGCTCTGCTGGCTTATTTAGTTAGTGCCAGATGTGATTTTGGGACTACTGAAGTGGATGGGTGATGTTTGCTGGCTTTTACAGGTTCTGATGCTCATCCCTGCAAAACGTACCAGGAGTCACAGATCAAAGGCCCAGGGTGCTACTAGAAGTACACTGCATTTGTAAACCAAGTTTTCAGTATTCTTATGGATTGCACATGAGGGCATCAGCTGAGTTAGTGCAATGTCTACTTCATTGAAGCACCAAAGGCTTGCCATGTGTTAGCCAACCAGAAATACCATGACTAAGACAGAGATTCCCTTCTCTGCACGGGCTGTACCAAAGAGGGTTACAACAGGTACCTACCAAGATATTTTTACCTCAGTGGTTCAGAGCTCTCTGGTTTCTATTAATTTATTTTTGAATCTATGCCTGTCTATATTAATGTCAGGTTCTAAAAGTAAGTAGCACTGTTAACATTTTAAATTTGAATTATCTACTGAATATCTAAAAAGATAAGCTGGAGCGGGAAGCCCCTAAAATGTCACCCACTGGACCCTTCAGCCTGGCCACAAACCATGGCTGGGGCTGCCCAACATTCAGGGGACACCTGGATCCCAACAAACCAGAGAAGATGGCTCAGTGACATACAGTTCGTAGTTCTGATCTTCTGTCTCTTGCTGCACTGACAGCTCCTCCAGCGTTGCATCAATATCCAGCTGATTGGTCTCCAGCTGCCGCAGCAACGTCTCCCTCTGAAGAAAGGAAAACAAGCTGGGGCTGAGCAGGACAGGTCACTGTAACAGATCCCTGTGCACTCCAAGGGCACAATGAGATCTCGTGTCACCACCCTACCCACAGCAATGCATTAAACAGGAGCTTTGGTCTCTCTCATGGTGTTCAACACAGAAGCACAAAGGGAAGCAGAAGCAGCAGCAAAAGTATCCAGAAAGTCTCTGTGGCAGAAGGTACCTTATTCCGTGAGCTGCAGCCAGCCATAAGTTAACAATGTGTGATGTTCAGACACAGCACTGCCAGTTGCATTTGGAGGACAGTTGTGCAACCCATTCCTTCGGAACTTTTCTTTTTCCCTGAGCTAAGGAGCAAGCAGGACCCAGCTGATGAAAACCTCACAGGAATTCTCACTGTCAGGGTGGATGAGTGAGCACAACCTGTCAGCTCGGTAACATTTTAGAAGTCCCTGTCCCTCTGCCTTCAGTTACTGCCCCACAGAGGGGGACAGACACTTCAGTCCATTTCAGATGTGCAGTCAAGTGAAAGGTTTCACTAATGGAAACCAGGGTGGCTTCATTCAGTCCTTACCTTCCCACATTTCCAACCGAACCCAAGCAAAAACCTCAGCTGAGGGGAAGTGCTGGCTCGAAAGGCTCAAAATCAATTGCAAATGGTCATGGGATACTCTGACAGCCTGGATGGCAACAGGAAGAGATCAATAACCACTTGCACCCTGCTGAATGAGCAGGAGCATGGCCAGACCCAGGGGCTCCCTGTGGCGCATCCAGCAGCCCATGGCCCTGAGCTGTGCGGCTGGTGCAGCCTCCCCTTCTGCAGGAACAGGACTGAGGAACCCCTGGACAAGCCACTGTCCTGCTTCATGGTACAAATCCTGCCCCTTGCCCTGGCTGCCCACACTGGGCACTGCTGGCTCCCGGGGAAGCTCCGAGCAGGGCAGCTCACACCCTGAATCCTGGAGTCACAAGTCCCAGTGTTCAGTGCCTGGAAGCACCAATCCTCCCTCTCCCATGGCCCACATGCTTGATGGCACAGGAAGCAGAGACAGCTTGTGCTGTCATGAGTCACAGCACTGCACAGCTACAGCAGGGGCTGCACCACGACCCAGATGGGAGCAGACGGAAGAGAATCCACAGGTTTCCTCCAAACTACCAAGATTCTGGCTTCTATAACTACATCATCCTCAAGATACATTTAACCTTTCTGTAACAAATCCTTCTGAAGATTAGCGTCAATCACCGCAGTGAATCTTTAATTCCATGTTTGCCAATACAAATGCTCACTGCAGAACTACCCTGTTGGGAGTAAAAAGCGCACAAGGGATCTACCACACAACTTACAGAATAACCCCCCTGTGGGAATACAAACATTTGTTTAAAGCAGCGGTGTTCAGTCTCTACATGCATATACTATTGGCAATATAGAATCCCAGACTAGTTCGGGCTGAAGGGACCTTAAAGCTCCTCCAGTTCCAACCCCTGCCACGGGCAGGGACCCCTTCCACTGGAGCAGCTTGCTCCAAGC
>JAVHNF010044628.1:0-14081 GCA_034783455.1 Micropsitta finschii
TTTTCTGTTCACGGTCTTGTTTCTGCCTCTACTTTAATGCTTTGCAGATTGTGCCTTATTAAATGCAGATTAAGAATATCCATAGAAGTTAAGTTATTCTCAGCTGTTCAGCTTTCTATGTGTCTTGTGAATGGCTGTTCCGTTTGTAGTAGTATTCAAAATTATTAAACTGGGTTTCTACTTGTAAACTGTTATTTTATATTGTATATTATATACAAGGGAATCCCTCTGATATTTCAATTCAGATACCTCTTCACAAAACAAGTTATTGGGATGCCATTTTGTGAGTTCTGGTGCAGTTTCAAATCCATGTGCAGGCCTGATTCACAACTGATGGATTGGTGATGCTTCACTGGTTTTACTGAAGATACACTGATAGTAAACAACTGAGATTCTGATCTAACAAAGAGGAATATTCAGCACCTATTAAGATGAGGTCTTAACTATTACCATTATCTAGAGTTTAGTCCCAATTCTTAATGAAAACAGCTCGAAGGGGTCACAACAATAGCAGGAGTTTCACCAGTAGCAAGTATGTTATCTTTAGTCTCTATCTTAGGCCTTCTTGTACTTCTCACCCAGGGACAAGACTGATTGTGATGTGCTTTCTTTTTTACTGGGTCTAATGAATGACTTCTTAGTAATTCCATTTAATCTTGGCTGCAGGGTATAGATGAAGGCCCGGAGGGACTCAGACTGATCTCTGACATTATTCGAGAGAAGATGGGAATAGACATCAGTGTGCTGATGGGAGCTAACATTGCCAATGAGGTGGCAGCAGAGAAATTCTGTGAAACCACAATAGGTACTGTTCCAAGTAATAAAAATGTTTAAAATATACTCCTGTCCTCACAGCTGCACAGCAGATAGCTCAAATGTTATTGTTTTCAACACGAGCTCACTGTTACCAGAAACTGTTGAGTTCTTCTTATTTTAATATTGAATTTCCTGAAATGTTTACACTTCCAAAAGTATTAGGACAATACCAGGAATGGGAGAGAGAGGGGTGCAGTTTTACATAGTCTCACTAGGGTTGTGACCTTAGCAAGCAAAATACTAAGCATGCTTTTTATCACCCTCCACATAACAAACTGCTTTATTTTATTACTGTGCTTAAGATTTTTCTTTGGTCTGCATAACTTTATATGAATAAATAATTATATGTTCTGTGCTCCAGCTCAGGTGTTATGATCACAGATTAGGGTTGATCAACAGATTAGGGTTATGATCAACATTAGGGTTGGAAAGGACCTTAAGATCATCCAGTTCCAACCCCCCTGCCATGGGCAGGGACACCTCACACTAAACCAGGTCACCCAAGGCTCTGTCCAACCCGGCCTTGAACACCACCAGGGATGGAGCATTCACAGCTTCTCTGGGCAACACATTCCAGTGCCTCCCCACCCTTACAGTAAGGAACTTCTTCCTTATATCCAATCTAAACTTCTCCTATTTTGTGTGCTTGTGATCATGTGGCAGTGTTTAAACCTAAACCCATGGGTTTGTCCTGTGCAATCAGACCTCCTGATGCGCTGTCCTGTCAGAGTAACACCTTAAAAGCAGTGATAGCTAGATAGCCATTAACCTGCTGAAAGCAACCCAGTTGTTACTGAAGCAAAGTACATCTTTGACCTACAGCTTGTTCTCTTGCTTCTCATCATGGAACCAAAGCCTCTCAATCCTTGCAGAAAACTACAGAAAGACCCCTGAGTCATTTGTTAAGGAGGAACTCTGATGTCCCTAGAGGGAGTCAGACAGGTCTCCTTGAAGGCCTGTGCTTATTTTCAGCAGAATAGAGCCATTTGCTCTGCTTCAACTTGCTGTTTTTACTGTGATTCAGATCATAGCAGCAGTTTTTTTTCTGGGTACCTAAATACACATTTTTGCCAGGCTTGTTAAAGTATTTGGCCAGCACTTAGCATCCTGCATTTGTGCATTTGTGCATTTGTGCATTTTTTATGTTTGTCCTTTGTGAATTATCCAGATTCCTTCTGAAGGTTAGAGTTCCCCGTCTTCTGTTAGCAAGTTTAAGACTTCCAGTCTACCTGCACGTAAGTAGGGTGGGCAATTTCAAGATCCTGGCTCAGCGTCCAATTCAGAACAGGGGAACAGTACTCTGAAACAGCATAATGGTTCCAGTTCTTGATGCTTTAATTTCTTGTAGCAACGTGTATTTTGAAGGCTCACATGCCTGTTGCTCCTCATGCTAACTGAAAATTAACTCTAAAAGCTCCCAAACAATTCTCAGCACTGCCCCACCTGCCCAAAACCCATTAGCGGCTGGTACATCAAGCTACAAAATAATGCTGTGATTGCTGGAGTCTATGTTATTTTTCCATAGAAATCTCATTTCTTTTAGCTTACACAGCTGTCTTTTGCTATCTTGATATAACTACTTGTTGATTGAAATTCTTGGCACAGAATGGCCTTTACTTATGTGTACATTATCATTTTGATTATTTCTGTTCTTCATGGGAACTGAAAGCATGTAATCTCTGATTTGTAAAGCAGTCTTGTTACAGGTATCTTATTTTGTAGGGTTTAAAACAGGGACATATTTGGTATGTTCCTTTGATTTAAAAGAGTATTCTAGTAAAATATGTTTTCTAACAAGGTGGTTGTAAGGTGGTTGTGAGGTGGCTGTGACCGCAGACCTAACCAAGCACATGTACATTGATTGCACAGTGACTTGGCTGCTTCTTCCCACCCCAGTTTGGTTTGCTTTTCCTTTTACTTTTAAAAGTTGTCTTGTCAGGATGAAGTCTGTCCTGAATAACTGCTTCAAGTATCCTGATTCTACATTGGAAGTCACCGATTTCTTTTGAAACATGCCTCTTGCCCACAAATTTCAGCCTTTATTTTCTCTGGGAGCAGAACACTGGTACCAAGTGGTGGGTTAGCATACCAGCCAGTGAAGCTGCTCTATTGGGGTGCTTAACTTTAGGACCTTAACTGTAAACATGGAACTTTAAGGCAGATCTCTTTCACGTTACACAACTAACTCCTAAAATCTCTCAGGTTCAAAACACAGTGATTCAATAAATGCTTTCCTTTCATTTAAACTGGAGCTTTTGAGCTATCTATGAATCAAATTATCACCTTACCAAAAACAAAATGATGCCTGTTAAAATATCCAACATTTTTTTGCCGTGGCCATTTTGATCTACTTAGAAGTTGGTGAAATGTTATGCACAAGATATGTGGAGGAAGTTACCTTTATGCAACAAATTTATTTAGTCAAAGTCATAAAATATAACATTTAACAGAAAACAAAACAAAACAAAACAAAAAGCATGGAACTATGTGTAAATTCAAGTTTATCCCAAAAGGTTGTTTTGTTGAAACAGAAGTGTTTCATAGAAAAACTTTAACTTATGGAGTGATTATTAAAACCAAACAAACCCAAGAGCAACATCTTTAAACATTCTGGATTTTTCCACTCTAAATCAGTTCTTGGTAAGTTGCAAAATAGAGTTTAATGCTTATATGTTAGCAAACCAAACAAAGTGTACACAATCCTAAATAATTTTCCCTAGTTTAATGTCAAGAGAAGCATAGAGAATTTCTTATTTTCTGTTGCAGAACAAGAAAAAATTCAAACCCCTGAAATTTACAAAGGAACAAAAATCTGATTCTTACAGAACTGTAACAGTTCTATACCTATATGACTTCTTATTGTATTGCTTTTTTTAGGGTGAAAACATTTAAGAGCAGATTCACTAACAGCTGAGTTTAGATTACTGTGCTCTTGCTGTAGAAATCACGGTTGGTGTTTTCCAGTTAAAATGCTTCAGCTGTGTAAACTCAGACACAAAAATCTTACCTTAGGTTTCCTGTGGTGAGAAAGTTACCTCCAGTTTTTGCTTACGAAACCAATAGACTAAATCTTAAAGGCATAATGAAATACTTTTGTAGAGCCATTTCATTTACAAGTTGTCACTCATTAAAAAAAGAGAGCATTTCAGAGTTTATTTATTATATGCAAATTTTCATACTTAGAAAATATTCAGTATTATCATTTAATTAAAATAAGATCTAAAGGACTTGCTGGTGTGATCATGGTAACCAACTGCACAAAGACAACACATGAATGCAGTGTCAGTACCTATGCAGGAGGAGAAGTTGGAATGGCTGCTGCTAGTAAATGTTCTGAGGGTGATATTCCTTGTCAAATTGTCAATGAACTGGTGTGTTGATGATATTTTCTTTGGAAATACAATGATGAATGTTTTTGTAGCATTTCAATTCAACTTCTACACAACAGAACTTGTTGCACAGGAACTAATAGAAACTGGATTATGCCTGGTTCATATTAATTGTTATAATCAATTAGCTAAATTCTGGTTTGCTCTCATGCAGCCAAGCTCTTCTGAATTCCTAATTACATGCATATAAGTAATGCTTTGCTGTTGTAAGCATAACCTATTTCTTTAACCAGATGCATTTCTTTGGTTTCTTCTGAAGAATCCTTGTTTGGAGTTATTAAAATATATGAAATGAAAAAAGAAAGGGAAGAAAGGTGATATAAAGTCCATAAGCAAGCAGGAAATACAAAAGCATAATAACATTCAGGACTACATCTTGAAGTGTTGAAATCTTTCAAGTGCAGTGCATGTTGTTCTAGTCTGTGCATGTGCAAATTGATTGTTGGTAGATAAACCAGAGAGATAGTTGCATCCATGTATTTCAAGTTTACCTAGATACTAAAACTGAGAGCCATGAAGCACAATCTACATTGCCTGCACAGTCTGTGTGATTTATACAGTTCTTACCATGGAGATTATAAGAATGAATTCTGGTTTCTTCTTTTTATAAAGTTAAGCTTTTACATTTCTTGAAATTCCCCTCCTTCTACATTTAGTCTTACGTAGAAAACACGGTCAAAGTTGTTCTCCTGATCACCTTTGCATTTCATTGTATTTGGTGTTGGTTTAAACAGTTGGCAAATACTGCCAGTGTTTCAAAACCTCTTACCTGCAGTGTTCATCAGGATTTGTTGGGGTTTTTTTTGATAAACTAAAGCTCAGAATGGTAACTTCCTAAAGTGTTTCTTTTCCAAAACAGAGCTAAACAGACCATATTAATGGCTGCAGCACATAATTAGCTAAATGCCCTCTGTGGTTCCTTAAACTCCAGCCAGGCTTTTCTCACTTGCTTTTTCTGTCTTGCACAGAGACAATTATTCTATTGTGTAAAGCTCCACTATTGTTTTATTGAATGAAGGAACATGGAAAGAACAACCACTGGGCATCTTTAACCTCACTTCACCCCACATTGATTTTAAAATACAGTTGATGTTCTTCAGTAGAAAAAAGAATGATAATACGAAATAGCCTGGAAAGTGAAAGAAATGACTGCATCTACCAGCTATTCAAAATAATCTACTACAGTTTAGGGTAACATACTATAAATCAAGGTATTTAGTGGCCAGTTTCATTTATATCACCCTGACAGCCAAGGAGAGAGAAGTATTTCATGTATTTCTTTATATCCTGTTGGAAAGGTCTTGCCTCTGTGTGAATCATGGTCAAGTCTTACAGGTATTTTCTGTTACCTTTTGGAGCCTCATCTTGCTGCTATTGAGGTCAGCATGAGTTTAGAGATTGAAAAGATGTGTGAAGTGATAACATCCCTTTACTCTCCTGTGTTCTGACATACCATAGTGGACACAAAGGTTAACTGCACTCTGATGTAGAAGTTTCTGTGTGAGATCACTTTGGAGGATACAGGGCAGAACCAGGTCAGTGGAGCATCAGAGAAGTTCAAAAAGCAGAGCAAATGCGTCCATGGTATGCACTGAACTGCTGTGAATGATCTACAGTGATCAAAGTTTCTTAGTTTAAAGCTAACTTGAGTACCTTTCCATGACACTGAAGTAATCTGTGTGGGTGCCGCAAATGTCATCTACTTTCCTCTAATACACATATTAACCTTATCAATTTTCAAATATCAGCTCCCAGTTTTGTTCCTTTGACAGGCATTTGCTTTCCATTTCTAAAGCAGCCTCCTTCTGCAGTGGCTCAAAATCCAGGGAAGTTTGAAGTCAGAACTTAGCTTGGTTTTCTTTAAATCCATGTAAAGATTTCTCATTATTGTTTTACCTCCATGGCCAGGGACATGATCATTAGGATAGTAACAAAAGAACATACATTTTTCAGATTGTATTTAAATGCTTTTGGTCTTGTGGCTTCTTTCCAATGAATGAACAAAAATCATCACCCCAAGTGAATGATATAGGAAAAAATGACTCCTGAAACATACATCTGCCTGTAATGACAGCCCAGGTCTCAGTTCAGAGAAAGCTGTCCTGAGCATCACAGACACGTTGGAACATGTCCTTCCCACATTCCTGTGAAACCACAGGACATCCTGTACCATAATACCAAGAGCCTGTGGATTGTTAAGAGCCAGGAAAGATCAGCAGTGGAAGAAGGGAGAGAAGTTATACTCAAATAAGAAAACATCAAGTCTTTCTTCTAGACTCCAAACTATCAAACTGATTCTTAAAGCCAGTTCAAAAGACTTGTTTGGGTTTCCTACATAATCTGAAACATATTTAAAATGATATAATATGATGGTAGGATAATAGATGCTGTTTATTTCATAAGGGAACTGTCTGACATGCTTTTGTCTTGATTGTCCTTGAGCTTTTTTAATGAGGCCTCAGAACAAGCCAAGCCTATGGGAATAAATCCTACAAGTAAAATAGTATGCCTTTGGCAGTTAAATATACATACATATGCTATGCTATTTACTAGTTTTCAGTCACAAAGTGCAAACTCAATTAATGCTGCTAGGTTCTCTTGCAGATGCCTAACTGGAGGATGTTTTGTGGGCAAGGCACTGCTACTGTTTTGTCCTGGGTTCAGCAGTAGCAGAATTTTTTCTTCTTCTTAGTGGCTGGTGCGGCGTTGTGTTTTTGACTTTCGGCCTGGGAACAGAGCTGATAACACCGATGTTTATAGTTACTGGTCAGAATGTTTATGCTGACCAAGGACTTTCTGAGCCTCATGCTCTGCCAGGGAGAAGGGGAAGCCAGGAGGAAGCAGAGACAGGGCACCTGACCTGAGCTGGCCAACGAGGTATTCCATACCAGAGCACGTCATGCCCGGGGAGGTGATTGGGAGTTACCCTGAAGGACATGCTCTCTCGCTCTTTCTCTCTGCTCGGTCGGGCTCATTTCGTTGAGTGGTATCGTATTCTTTCCCCTTGTTATTTCTCTTATTATTGGTAGCAGTAGTGATTTGTGTTATACCCTAGTTACTGGGCTGTTCTTATCTCAACCCATGGAAGTTACATCCCTTGGGGTGGGGGAGGGGAGATTAGAAACTCCATGGCTTGACTCACCAACTGGGTTTAAACCACAACAAGCTGATAAAAGCTTCACAGTGTGCATATCTTCATCTGAGCTCACTGCATGTTCCCTCCATGGTGGGAGGGAGAAATAGGGGCTTTAGGACATGGTCTGTTTGATCAAATGCATATTAAGTTGAAATGGGTGGCCTCTTCAAGTGACCATTTTACTTTTATGCATTGACTACAAATGATGTTCATGCTGGCTGCCTCACGCGTGAATGTAAACACATTTAGCCAGGTGAATGTCGTACTAGGGTTTGAATTCAGTTCATGTATATGACTACACTTAAACATCGGTATCTGGGTGTAAGAGAGGTGTTTAAGCTCTCGCTGTAGTGGATGAAGAATCTGGTCAATGCAGTAAATCTAGAGGCCTGTTCTGCCACCTGTTTGTTGGGTGTCTGTGCCTGCAGAACGGAAGTATAGGTAGACTCACTCAGCATAAAAATGTCAGTGGAATTTTCTAGCTGAAAGTTTAATAGCAACACAGAAATGTGTTTAAGATGTGATATCTGCTTGGGCTATAGAGGCTAAACCAACACCTTTGGGTGATCAGGAGGGGAAAAAAAGACATTATTGTGGTTTTAGGTAAAAATGGGGGTTCAAACATCAAAACCTTGATAAGCAAGAAAAGCAAGGCTAGCCATTTATATACTGAAGAAGTATTAATGACCATTTTCCCTGGGGTTTTGTCTGAGGTTTTAACAATCACTGGGTTTAAGGACTCCAACTCAGAGTCTGCATTAGAAATACCATGTGAATAGTCACTTCAGGGCTTATTCTTTGTGACCTTGGCTTATCTCTGTGAATCCATTTAACCACCCCAGCATCCTACTGCTTTGAGTTCCACCATACAATTTTTGGGGATAATATATTATCTCCCAAAATTGTCAACTTCCTTTGTTTTAAACTGGCAGCTTGACAATCTTGGGAAAATTTGGATATTGAGAAGAATGATTGTTCCTCATACCTGGACATCAGTCAGTACCACTTTTTTTCTTGCCTTCTGTCATATTCCCTCTAACAAGTGTGCCTTTTCCATGCTAAGGTTTAATCTATGAGGGTTCCTTTCCAGCTCAACCAATTTCACATCTTACATCACCTCTGTCATCCTTTTCTCTATAGAGTTTTCAGTTCCTCCCAGTCTTTTGTTTGACATGGTCTTATTGTGGCTATATTCTGTGTGGGATGAACATAACGTGGCTTAGGGGAATGGCAATGCTTTTCCCTCTCAAGTCCTTTTACAGAGAGTGCTGATGTTTGGTTTTCCTTGTGACCCCTCATAGCACTTTGCTGGCATTTTCTGAAAAGTATCCCTGATGACTTTCTTTGTTAATGCAAACCCATACGTTATCTACATATATAGTTTAAGGTAGCATTTTTTTTCTAATGTACATTACTTTGGTTTTAAGAACCCTAAGCTACACTTGCCACTTTGTTTTTGGGTCACTTGCAGTACTGTAATATTCTTCTCCAACTCCTCACTGAAGATTTTAAGTTTTACTATCAAGAATTACTTGTTGTTACTGGTAAATATCAACATAATTACACTTCCTCTTTTCTGGATTGTTTCTGGATGTGTTGAGTGATGCAGAACCCACCACGTGGATGGATGGTTGGGGTCTTTGTGGTGGGCAGCAGTAGTAACATCAGGTTTCCTCACCTGCTTTACTAAGAGATATAGCAAATATGATGAAAGATTTGGATAAAAGCACCATTAACAGAGATACAAGAACCTTAGCAATTATATGCTTTTCATATAAATGTTGTCCCCTAGGTCTTTGGATCATGTAAGCTAATGGATACACTGAAGGAGACCATTCTCCTGAGGCTCTTCTTCGGTTACACTTAAACCAGGCAAAGATCTGAAGCAACTCTTTAGGTTCTGCCAACCTAAATATCTCACAAAAATGCTGGATATAAGATCAAATAAAATGATAGATTATATCTACCATTGTAATTAGATGAATTTAGTAAATAATGATCAGGCATTGATAGTACAACATTACTGACTGGATTAATAAACGTCTGTCAATACTCAGATAAATCCTTGCGGCAGTGCTGCCCTGATACAGAGAAGACATTTGATAAGATTAGATTGACTTGGTCTTTTATGTAGACTTGTTTTATTAGATTCATCACCTGGATTTTGTTGCTTTATAATAGCCCACAGTCATTTTGTCTTAAAAATAGCTAATTGCTTAATTCTTAAAAGCTGTGTAAGGTATCCACTTTCACTTCTTTTATTTAACACTGCCCTTGAATAGTTGGAAATGCAAATTAGGGTTAGCCATGAACTCTAATATATGAAATCAGGAACATGCAAGGTTAAACTTTTACTTTATGCTGATTATATACTTTTATTTATATCAGATTGACAAAAATCTTTTCCTAATATATTGAACATGGTATTCAACTTTGGGAAATATTCCTCGTGTAAAATCAACTGGACTAAATCTGAGGTGATGGCAATCTCCCAAAATATAAGACAGAAAGCTAATCAATAGCTCCTTTCAGTGGCAATAGACTACTATTAAATATTTGGATGTTCAGTTTCCTAGGAAAAGGAATGAAATTGTTTGAGCTAATCTTAATCCTTTAATTATAGAACTGACTAATGACTTAAACAGATGGTAGGCTTTCCCCCTTTCATTATGGGGGAAGGTTAATACAATTAGAATGAATATATTACCAAGCCTTTTTTCCATCCTGAATACATTACCAGTTTCTGTTCCCTCTATCTTACTTTTTTGAAATTTAGTATGTTTCAAGTTCTTGGGGATTAAGAAAGATATGAAAAAAAAGAAGTCATTGAGGAAATTTAGGAGCCTTATACTACCCAACATTATGTTGCACTATATGCCTGCTATCTTGGGGGCAGATGGGTTTATTGCTCAATCATTGGCTTTTAGGGTCCTCTGCGTGGCAATAGAGAGAAGAGAATTAGTATCGTCCCCGCATTTATGGGGCATTTTGAATTCTGATAACTTGTCTCCTCCAGGACATTTACCATGGTTGGAGGCAGCTGGAAATGTCCTCTCTCGTAGGCAGAATTTTCAGCTTGGTTAAGCTGCAAATATCTGCTGCTCAGCTACCTCTGCTGCAGGAGAACTGTCACAGAAAGTCCCAGAAGTCTTGTGGAAGATAATGGCTGCATGCCTTTTGTACATCTTGAGGAGAAATGTGCACTAGATTGCAGGAAGAAATTGATACATGAGAGAGAACAAAACCTAAGCATGCAAGTACACGACAGTTTGGGATCTAATACTGTCACTGGGCTGAATCCTCCAGAACCATTTTTTGAGGAGTGCTGTGGCCCCTTTTGGCAGGATTAAAAAGGCTCTCCATGTGCAGAAAAAGCCTATGTAAAAATTCAGTCACTGGTGTAACTACCAACCACTGGCTTCTCACATAATTCAACCTAAAACCACATACGATATAGCTCTTCTGACTTAGGCATCTGATTTCCTCCACACTAAAATGTCCAGGAGTATATATTAGACCCATGTAAAGCATTTTAATCTGGTTCTGTATGTAGCACTAATCACTGGTGCTGTCTCAGAGGATACTGGGATAACTTGTGGGATTGTGCTGTGAATCCTGCTCTCAGTGATCTTTCTTCCTCCTTACCTTCTGGCTGTTTATTTTTCCCTGCTTTATCACCTCTCTGTTTTTATTACTCTTTCTGCCAGCTAAATTTTATGTGATGCATTTAATATGACTGGTAGTTTTATTCATTTTATGGTAATTTCTCTTACCATAAAAAAATCAAGAAAAAGTGTAGAGGAACTGAAAATAATATTGCCCTTATTTCTGAAAATGTCTGCTTGATGTGGAGAATAATTTGGGAAAAAGACAGCAGCGTCAGCACATCACCAAATGACAGCCTTCATACTGTATTTCTGTCTTCCTGTATGCAGTATCTTTTTATCACAGACCATATTTTAATAGGCAGTTCTGATAATCTCATTTACAAATTCACCCATTATAAAGGGACATTGATTTTTACATTAGCCATATTTCCGAAATACTGCTGTTGTGTATAAGTAAGCGCTGCATATATTCCACAACAAACCATTGGAAGATCTTGTGCTGTAGCTGTTTAGGACTTGTAAGATGTATTTGCATGGCAGCTAGCCATACAGGGATAGGAATAGCGTTCCTATTTTTACTCCAGCTTCTGAGTGCAGATGTGAACAAAGTGTTTTGCTGGATGGACATAATAATATTTGGTATGCATCTTGTCTTTTTAATGCCTTTGCACTTTGCTCATCATATTTCTTTGTTTTCCTCTGTTTCTTTTTCTAACTATCCTGAAGTCAGTTTTGAGAACACACCCCCAATCTTTTCTAGTGCAATAAGACCACTGTCTGCCACAAATATGATTATATGCTGTGTAGAAACAGAGATTAAAGAACTATCAAAAGACAAAGCACTCCTCATGAGAAGGAAATGGTTTTTGTCATGTGGATAAGGAAGGAAAAACCTTCTAGAAGAGAAAGAAGTTCTGGAGTAAGAGAATCAGATAAAACAGATGTGACAGGATGAATATTTTCTGGATAGATAAATCATTGAAGCCACACCAAAACCCAGAGATGTCATCAGTTCCCCTCTGTCAGACCCAGAACTTGTTGCAAAGGGCTTTCTTTCATACATGGGTATAATCTGGGCTCAGTTGTAGTCAGTGGGGCTTTTGTCATAATCTTCATGGGAACTGGCCTGGTTTCCAATTTTAATCTGTGCCCTAGATTATGTTTTAAGATTGAATAACTGATAATAAAAACAGTTACATACTAAAGAGGGAATAACCGGGCAGCATATAAAACCACAACTTTAAAGATGGAAAGTTGGTTTTATAAGTGTTTTAGCGGAGAAGCACACATGGAAAAGAAATAAGGCTTCGTAGCTCAATGGGCAGAACCACTGAATACTCTCTATTTTGAATACTATACTATTTTTCTATCACACTAGGATACAGATTAGTGAAAATACTATGTGGGAGTCGGATAGTTAAAGATGAAAATGAATATTAATTTCTTTTTTAGTTAACTTATTGAATTGAAGCCTACATTAAAAATGTAGTCTCGACATGATAAACATTGCTTTGCAAGTTTGGGATATATTCAGGTCATGTGGGAAAGAAGTGGAAGAAGCACTTGATAAAGTTATAAAGTTTTGTGATAATTTTCTTCTTTTAACAATACAAGAAATGAGCTCAAAAATTCTGCAATACAAATTATTTTTTTTTTTTCTTTTGATTTTAACCCCCAAAATCTTTTTCTCCTACACAGATGTATTTTAATCTGGTGAAAGCTGACAAATACTGTCATTTCTACAGTGTCAGAGCAAATGAAAAGGGCAGAGGGAGAAGCTATAAACATCACAGGCTAAAAAAATAGGCAGACAAGATTTAAAATGCTTAATAAGGAAGATTTTCACCATATCCAGTGCTCTGCAGACCTTCATGGCCAACCTGAAGAAGGCAGTCCTGGATCAGTAGGAAAGGTGCCAACTGCTGTCAGAACAAAAGATTATTACCTTCAATTTGGATTTCTACTGCTGGGTTACCCTGGCCATTTTTTGGCCAAAGCAAGCAGCACAGGTAGGTGGGCTGAACTTTATAATCCTCACAACTTCACACTTTCCCAAGAGAAAAATATAAGTTGCCACCTGCGTTCAGTGCTAGCTTTTTTCCTCAGGTGTGAAAGCTTTAACTAGAGGAAAATGAAATTATCCTCTTTTTGGCACCAGATGTTTCCCTATGAGAGGCAAGATCTAGGTGCTTACAAAATGACTTGCTGGTGAGAAGAGTTCCTTCCTGTGCTACTTAAGAGGTTGTTTATGCTCTGATACCTGGGGGTTTGTATTCTTTCCAGACTTCTGTGTTTTCTGGTGTTTATACACAAAGTTTATCCAATAAGAAAGAATCAGGCCATGAAATTGTAGGTGACAAGAGTGAAACGCAGTTCTTAGATTATCATGTACAGCCTTCCTCTTTCTGCTAGGTGATATGATAGAGAAATATTACTGGAATGAATTTTCATTTCTCTTTCTTGACTGAACATGTCTGTCTATCAGACTCTAACCTCTATAATGCAGTATGTGCTTGTCTTTATAACCTACTGTTCATCTCTTTGGAGTTAAGTAATATTTTTAAATGCCTGTATTATTTACAAGCAGTTTATAAAATGTGTATGTGTGCAAAACATTTTACAGAAGATGCTAGGGCAAGGACATAGATTGCATGATCTCAGTACACTTTGATTTATCACAGAGCTGCATTAATTCAGTGTTTGCAGCCAAACACCTATAATTTGGTTTTGCTTGCGCTTTTCAGTTTTATAGGCAGCATATTATATTGCATACATCTCTGAAGTATAATGGAGAGCTAAGGAAATGATTAGTCTTCCCTCAAAAGTTTGGTTTAGTCCATCACTTAACACTTTAAATCAAAACCAGCCTTGTGAGGCTGTGAGACTTTATGGCTTTGTTTTGGGTATCAATAGATGCCAGGAGCCAGCAGCATCCATTTTGCACTTTGTTCAGATGCTACTTATAGGTCTGTTTCTGAGGATGATGATTGATACTTTTCTGTCATTGTCATGGTTTAAACCCAGGCTATAAATTAGAACTTCCCCCCACTTTTCGTCCCCCTGCTCCTGGAGGAATGGGAAGGAGAATCGAAAGAATGCAACTCCCACAGGTTGAGATAAGAACAGTTTAGT
>JAVHNF010044631.1:12644-28550 GCA_034783455.1 Micropsitta finschii
ACCCCAGGTTTGCAGATGAAGGGCACTTGTGATGGCCCAGGCCTCCAGCCTGATTCTCCTGTAAAAGACTCCCCTGGAGCAGGAAGGCCCTTTTCACTGAAGCACACAGAAGTTACAGGCTCCAGAGAAGCAAGGTAAGGGTTACAATGGAAATTAAAAATTCTAGTGGAAAAATCATCTGAGCCAGGCAAACTGGAGAGGAGAAAGGAGTTGGGAGAAGATCTGCATAATGAATTATAAAGAAGACACAGGCACCTTAACTGCAGAGGACTCAAAGAAAAGCATCAGGTTTAGACAAAAAGCATGTTTCAAGGACAGGAGTGCTTCCACAAGTCAAGGGTTAGTGCTGGATGCGACAGGAACGACGAGTGATTCTTGTTCTGAAACCTTGTTCTTGACCCTGCCTAAGTCCTCTTCACGGCATAACGGCAGGAAAGAGTCGTTAAGTGTATGAAACATCTGCTGCTGTGCCTTCTGCTGTCTCACAGAGTCCTTTGATCACCAAAAAATATAAGCAGAGGGCCAGGTTCATTGCTAAGCAACAGCCTGCTTAAACACATAGCTAAATCAAGTGTATGACAAAGTTCTGTTCGTGTTGGTAGGACATAAGCTTGTAATAACTTTTAAACCCATGTGAATGTTTTGCTGAATATGGAGGTAAACTCTCTGCCCAACACCACCAATGTGGTCCATGCTGCTCTTGGACTCAATGTTCTTAAAGGTCTTTTCTAATCTAAATAATTCTATGATTTAGCTTCAGCTATTGCTGGTTTATTCTTGTTCATTTATTTTCTACAGCAGTTTCTGAGTTTCCCCTTGTTATGAATTAGGGAGAAATGGACCATGAGTAAGACATGAGAACATAACACATGAAGGGATCATTGGATCATCTAATCCCATTACCACCACCATGGGACACCACACACTAGTCTTTCAGGATCAGGGAAGCTCTACAGAACATACACTCTCACACCATAATCCTGGTTTATAGGACAGAATATATTGCCCAGTGTAGGACAGATTAATTTCTTGGTCTGTGCTGCAATTCAGCTCAAGTCAGCAGTAAGTGGGCTGGTTTAGGCTGATAAGATTTCCTCAAGGAACACTTGAGAACTTCTATTGGCATTCTGTTCTGAAATTACAGCCCATAAAAAAGAGGGGGAAACTGACAATATTGTTCCGAAGCTGACTAACACATGGGAAGACTGACACAGTAGAGAACAGAGTTAAAATGTTTCTTCTACTTACGAAAGAGTGGATGAGACAGAACATACTTTAAGCCCTCTTTCAGTCTTATCACAGCAGAATAAAAGCCGTGTGAAACCCACAGTCTGACAGGTTGAGGATTCATTTGAGTGCAAGTACATGACATGTTCTTTTCTGTCCTCCTCTATACATTGCCTTGGCTACCAGTTTATTTCTTCCAGTTTTGTCCACTAAAACCATTTTTTCTGCATTTAGAGTCCTTCTTCATGGCCCTTTCTTCTGCAAGAAGGGTGAGCGACATGACTTTTATGTATAATTATGTGTGTATATATGTGTATACAGAGATAATATATATAAAAATATATGCATTTACACAGCCACTTGCTTTCAAACCAGAAACATGAGAAACGGAAATACAGGATCTGCTGTAGGATTCATGCTTCCTTGCCCAGTATTGACTCTATTTATTACATTCACTCCTCAGAGCACTATGGAAACAAGTTTATAAGCATTTGGAACCTGAGAAGTGCAATTCTGTTCAATCTCTCAAATCAATACTTCTAGATGCTGCTTAAAATCTGCAAAAGAATTAGTTGCTATAACAGCCACTAAAATTGTGTTGGGGAAAAATTCTAACTGACCCAAGTTATAAAGGGATCACAGATGTTCACAGTTATTCTATCTATTTTTACTAAAATCTACTAACAAAATGTATAAAGACAGCAAGATGATGGCACCAACAGCCAGCTGGGTTCTGGGCAAGCACCTTTATGGCTGAATGGTACCAGGGTTTTGCCAGCTGTTCTTCAAGAGACAGGAAGAAGAGCAAGAAATGCAAAGTCTCCCACAGAAGGGGATTCCTCACGACTCCCTGCAGATGCTTGTAATGTAAATGCCTGTGTTTGAGGTAGCTATCCCCAGGTAATTTTACCTGGAGACAAAACATCTTTCCATTGCCAGATCCAGGAATCAGCCTGACTCATCAGATGCAAGCAATGTGTAATTATATAGGCTAATTGTGGTTGCAGTTTTCTGTGGTTGTAACTTTATTGTTATGAGGTTTGGAGATCTGTTCAGTTCACTTGAGCCACACCTGCTCAGAGAGCAATTCTAAAACTTTGCTTCATGCTTTTTTTACTGACATAATGATTGTAATTATCACCCCACTTCAGGCAACAATGCTTTTGATGTGGCTTCTGAGGGCTCAAAGTTGACTGTACAGCGAACAACATTCCTTAAAAAAAATGCTGATTTTTACTTGTGTAAAATATTTCACATAAAAGTGAGTGTCATTCTGGACCCATCACTCTCTTCTTGCAAGTATGAGATACATCCAAGCAACCTTAATAAGAAAGAGCAGAGCAGCTCTGATTGAAACCAACCACAATGTAGCAGAAACAGTTAATCTTCCCCTCCACTTTTAACACAGTTCTCACTTCAACAGGTCTGAAATATATTTTGTCTTGATCAAAGGCAAAAAATTCATTTTCATATCATCATTTCAATTATTATCTTATGCTGAATGTTAATGTGTATTCTTTCACAAAGTTAAAAACAATTTTTGTGTTTTATTGAAAGTAAGCATAACACTGGAAGCAGTTTAATCTTATCCAAACAGACCACTATGCATGTATGATGATGAAACATCTCAAGAAGACCAATCCAAATTTTTAGTTCTTTAGAATTTTGAAATATTTGGCTTCTCACCCCATTTCATATCTCAGAATTCCTTCAGAATGGAAATTCAGATGAAGCCTGATGAAATTTTGTGAGGGAAGTAATATTCGAGTTCTCTGAAGTCTACTCAAATTCAACTACAACCATTTGGAAGAATCATGGAGAATTATTCCTTCTAAAACCTAGCTGAATTTTTCAATTTGTGTGACTGTGGCACTCCATTAAAAAAATCTATATGATATAAATCTGAATCCTTGAATTATGATTACTGAGAAGACATATAAAGTCCTGTGCTTTTTGCACAGAAATAAATGAAGAGATAGTGCTTGATTCAGGTCTTATCTCTTGGTATGACTTGGAGAGCTAATAAATTTAAGTCCCAGAATGATCAACTCATTATTGGTATTTTCAGTAATTTTGGAAAATAGTAATGAAAAATCAATTAACTGGAAGCACTCAAAACGAAGTACTTAGATGTTATTTCAGACTCCAATTATAAAGACCAAAGAGCAAAACCTTGCAGCAATCACCAGCATCACAGGAGATCTTTTTACTAAGCTCATTTAAAACATAGATTTACACCTAAATCCCTTCTCATGATCTTCCGTCTAAAATTTCCCAGAAGCATAAATGTTGAGGCACTGGTGTGCAAATGGAGCAATTAAAAAGAAGATTAAAAGAAATTTAAAGAACATATTTCCTTCATG
Organism: Micropsitta finschii; assembly: GCA_034783455.1. Taxonomy (NCBI): domain Eukaryota; kingdom Metazoa; phylum Chordata; class Aves; order Psittaciformes; family Psittacidae; genus Micropsitta; species Micropsitta finschii. The sequence continues at coordinate 16,235 of JAVHNF010044631.1, forward strand.
ACTCCTCTTATAACTGCCCTGAAGTTCCTCTGAGTCTCATTTGATTTCCCCAATGTATTTTTAGTTTTATTCTAGTACCAATATCAGTCACAATCTCTCCCTGCAGAGTAACACATCTATTCTCAGTGAAAGGAAGGGCAGACACATAGAGAGCCTCTTCTAAATCAAGCCAGAAATCTTGTGAACTAGTTATTCATTTTGTTTTCCTTCTGGCATTCTCACTGTCATAGAGAAGACACAGCAGGTAAAGAGGCACTCACTGTGGATAGAAAAATATCACAAAGATTATAAACTACAGTTAAGCCATGTACTTCTCATGAAAGTCAAGTGTATTTAAATAAGCAGAGCTCACATTTATTAGGAAGAAATAGAGTTTGGGTTTGCTATTTTTTTCCAAAGGCAGTTTAGGACTGAATTTTTCACTGAATGTAACATAATGAACAATTGTTTTTAAGACTGAAGTGATCACAAGCAGTTTATAGATATAGGTAATTTTGATGGGAAAAAAAAAGAAAAAAGCTTTATGAGGAAAACCAGTTATATTTGCCCCAAAGAATTGCCTTATTTATTTAAAAAATTAGATGGCTTAAATCCTTGAGGAGTTACCTGAGCTCCCACCTTCCTAGAGTACAATCCATAAGCAAGGAACCCAGAATTGACCCATTTGAGTTTTAAAGCTGTTCCATAGCTTTTGTAATTTGGACAACTGTTGCTGCTGAAACAGTTTGGTCAATATGATCTCTACAGTTGTCTCATATATAAGTTGCACTCAATGGAAACAGAAGAGTCAGCACAGTTAGTTAGGATTTTATTGCCAAAATAGTTTCTCAACTTGATTAGCCAGCATTAGAAGGCAGCAAAACACTTTCTACCACCTTTGATAGCCAAAACACTACATCCCTCCCCTAGGAAAGAACCCAGTCACAGCCATATAGGTTTTAGTTCTCCTACTTGGGTCTGGATGCTGAGACATGGTGAAACCTTAACCTCACACAGTATGCAGCAGCTTCTCTCTGATGGGCATAAATTTTGAGAACACCTGAGGTTCAACACTCAGCACCTGCAGTTGTTTCCCTTTCACTTCAAAGTCACACTGACACTGTGGGCTGTCAAATGTTTGATTTGTATTCAGCAGACTTATTTAATTGCCTTCAATTGCTTCTGTATTAACAACCACACAGTTACTCTTCCCTTAGACAATTAAACTAGCAGTGCCTAGGGAGTGCAGGGAAAAAGCAAGATCTCCAGCTGTGAACCAACATAAGAGAAATAAAGAGGTAGAAAACCAGATCATGCTTGGAATAGATGACAAAATAAATATCTGCAAAATGCTTAACAGGATTTAAGAACCAAGGAAAAGAATGGAAAGAATAAACTACAAAATAATGTACAAAAACCTGTCAAACCATGAAAAGGCAAAAATGAGTTCCATTATGCTGTCCACTATTGACAATGCTATACAATCCGTGGCTAGCATACTGAAAGCCTTAGTTCCTCAAGAGAAAGTCAATATGGAGTGAAATCACCTTATCCTTTTATCACTTCTAGAATTGCTACAGTTCAACTTACCTAAGCCTCATAGTTATTTTATACTGATTGGCAGCAAATCTTAAACTGTCCAGAAATTAGGTGCGGAAAGACATATTAAGCAACAAAATCTACCTGCTTATCTTTACAGGATTGTTTCCTAATCAATTATTCTTCATCAAAAGGGTTACTATCCATTCTTACATGACTTTGAACTCAAAATCAGTTTGTACTGATTACCTTACTTACTAAATGCATGGTACCTTACAAGCCTTTAAATAAAACAAGAAGAAGAGGCATTTATTCCAAATTTCTGGATGAAAAATTGACCTCAATAATATGTTAGTTCCTTGACTGCGCTGAATCTCATTTCATATTCTCCATATCTTCTAGATAGGTTATTTAAAATTTTCAAAGGTTCACATGTTGGTTCCAAGATCTTCTATTTCTAAACTGCAGCTGAATGAATGGACTTGAGTGCATCTCTGTACTGAGCTGTACTTCTACTCCTTTGACAGCTGTAGGTGGAGTGAAATGCAGTTTCTTCTTGGGTGCTTCTGCCCACTCAGGATGTGAGAACACAAATAACCCAGTAGTGATTTATAGCAGTTTGTGAGGTAAAACATGACATGCTAAATGCCCTTCAACTCAACTTTTCTATGAATTTGTTGATACTCCTTAAGACCAGACCTGACAGTTTTGGGCTTTAAGCAGTCTATTTGGATGACTGTATTCTTTCAGCCTTTGAAGGAAGCACAGAAGGTAGGTGGCTTGATGACCCAGGTAATGGCTTCCAGTTACTAAATGGGAGCTGAAGGTGATGTGGTTAACATTTACAAAGTTTATAATAAAGCAATGCTGTACAAGTCATTATGAGATGCTAAAATAATCCTTCAGCTTTTCCCATCAGCAGCATGGCTCTAAACCTTTCAGCTTTCACTATTGCCTCACCTATCTTCTTGCAAGCATTTCTGTCCTTGTTCTCAGTGTATATACGGGGCAGTCAGTTCCACCATTCTTTCCCTGAAACAAAAAATTGTCACTTCCTTTTCATAGCAAAAACCAAGGTCAATTTGGGATTCAGAGTATACAATCAATGAATGAAATGACACATAGCTTCATGACCACCACTACTTGCAGTGTTCTGCAGGACAGCATCTTACTTGGAAATCAAATGAGCTCATGTTTGCTTTGAACTCTTTGCTTCCTTTGGGGAACAGCTCTGACTCAGTATATGACCCTGTGATGCTATGTATACTGATCACATAATTTCATTTGAAAGCAAACCCGGATCAGTCAGCAGCAATCTGCTAAACTCTCAATGCACTTGCATAGATAGCATCAGTACTACAACTGTTCTGTACATGCTGGCCTCTGATATGTTTTAAAGAACTACTTCTAAATAGCTGTGCTAATGATAATTTGTTCTAGCCTTTATAGCTTATGTTCCATGCTCTTCTCCTGACAGTAAAATAACCATTAGAACAATGAATTGGTTGTGGCATAACATGATAGAAAATACTATGCATTTATATATATGCTGTGGCTAGTTGAATTTGCAATTAACCAGCCACTGCAAAGTCTAACTTTATATTCCATTAAAAAGTTCTAGTGACATCATAAGCCATGAGTCCAGAGCTTAAGTTATACAGACAATGGAAACCCTCTGCAGAATTATATCTCCAATTATTTAAAACAAGGTTATTTTTAATATTTTATACTAACATAGGTCTGAGCCAGGACCCATGACCTGCCTTTATATCTCCAAATAATTGTTTATAATGCTTCTCTTCAGCCTGGAAATATTTTCCATCCCTTCCTAACCATTTGGACATTTTCATTGCCTTCAGAGAGTATTTCTTCCTCCATGTAGCCCACTGCTGCCTCTTCTCTCACGGCTCCCAGAACTACCACTATACTTTTTCAAGATACACACAACCACCTCCAGATGCTCTGCTTTATGTCTGGATTTTTAACTTCTTACTGGAATAGCAAGTCCTCTAATAATTCATCATCTTAAGGATTTTCATTCTTTCTAACCAAATCAGAAGTTATATTGCCACAAAGTTTGCTACCAGCTGGGTGCTGAATTCCGTGAATTAAGATAAACTAATACTTCTTCAGAATTTTATTCAAGAAAGTCTCGAGTCTTACCCTATTGCTAGAACCATATTGAAGTGCCCATGTAACTATGCTTCAGATCTTGTTATAAAGTGTGTTGAATTTATGATTCATTTCCATTTTGAAGATAGCCAATATACACACATATACACAAAAATCAAAAGGCTTGTCATCGCTTAACCTTTTCAAATCCAGTTTATGTTCTATTTGATTGTCAAACACAGAAGCCTTGTCTGATTGTAAATGTTGAATGCTACTGACCATGACTCATTTTTGAAGTGTCATCATGGTAGGAAGCTTGAATCAGAAACAGCTTACTCTTTTATTGAGGATCATAAAATGCAACAGGTATTGCTTATTAAATGATGTGAGGTATAAGAGAAGGAAGAACATACTCTACTCATTCATGTGCCAGATTCTGTGCAAGATAACTGCATCCCAATACAACAATCAGATTTCGAGGTGAATGTCACTGTTAAATTTTACTTAAGCTCATGGTACTTGCATATGCAAACTGTTTCAAAAAAAGGATGCTGTGTCATATTCCTAAATCCACTGAAATTAATGAAAGGCCTCCATTTCCAGTGAAATAATTTCAAATCCTATGACAAAGATTTTTAAAGTTGTACATTCCTGAATGCCAATTTTCTCAAAAGTACAACAATTATGATATTTCATTAATAATTTTTGCCATAAATTACAATTGGAAAATACCAAATATCAGAACTTCCCAGTGAGCACATGTGCTTCTGCAAAGTTTAACGGACAATGTTTTTCATTTGTGTTTTTTTATTTATTAGTTTGTTTACATTCTCATTCCTCAGATGATTTACATCCCCAAAATACCTACTTCCCTTTATTTACATAAGTGGAGCCATGGATGGTTAGTTCATGTATCCACACAAGAACATAGATGTCTGAAGTTAGGTGGATTGAATTCCAGTTTTGTTATTCAGAAATTATGACACCGAAGGAGACATACAAGACAGCATGACTTCTTGCCCTACACAGGCTACAGAACATTATCCAGTGATCTTTCCTCAAGGTCAAGAACTTCCAATATCTGAAGGGGGCCTACAAGGATGCTGGAGAGGGACTCTTCATCAAGGGCTGTAGTGACAGGACAAGGGGGAATGGGTTTAAACTAAAACAGGGGAAGTTCAGGTTACATATAAGGAAGAAATTCTTTACTGTGAGGGCTGTGAGGGACTGGAACAGGTTGCCCAAAGAAGCAGTAAATGCTCCATCCTTGGGAGTGTTCAAGGCCAGGTTGGGCAGAGCCTTGGGCAAAATGGTCTAGTGTGAGGCATTCCTTCCTGTGGCAGAGGGGTTGGAACTAGATGATCTTAAGTTCCTTTCCAACCCTAACTATTCTATGATTCTAATAGATAACTGATATTCCACCTGCTGAATGAAGTAAGTGAGAAAGTTAGGCATAGGCAAAGAAATAGATAACATATAATTATATATAATCCATTATTCTAGAGCCAAGAAAGAGAGTAGATCATTGACAACACTATAGCGAAAAATTTTGTCTCAAAAATGCCAGCAGGGCTTGAAGTTCCAGTCAGACATCATTTCCCTAGTAGTTTTTTTTCAACTAGCTCAAATGTTAAAAATATATAACCTCTACCTAATTATCTGGTTTAACTTCAAGACACTGCCTTTGCCTGCTAAAGACTGATTGCATCTACTGATCTCTCCTTGTTGTATACATATATATGTATGTATATATTTATACTTCCATAAATATCTAAGTTGTGTGTTGATTTTCCTTTTGATCACCTAGATTAATTAAGGATAAGTCCCTCACTGTTACTTATGAGCACTTCATGAACTGTATTACCTTCTTGATAAGTGGTGGCAAATGCAAACTGCTTTAATGTAACGTCTTTCCTACAAGAAAATAAAGGCAGAAGTATCATACCTTATTCATTGTAATGAAAGTTTTAGCGTCTGTATCTATCTTTACTGAGTGCAATTAAAACTCTAGAAAACAGTCCTTAATAGGATCAAAAACCCCTTTCTGGTTTTAATTTTCCAAATGCTCATCAAAGCCTCCCACTCCCTCCATAGTGCTCTCAAGCTGCTGTATAAATATGTGCTGTTGTCTGACAGTAAGGAAGAAGGAATGTTTTGGCAATGTGACCACTTTTTTTGCATACTATTGCAGGTAGGGAAAAGAGAAAGTTTTACTGTGAAGGCATCATGAAACTCAATTGAGCCAAAACTATTCTATGATTCTATGAAAAGCAGGTGAAGAATTGCCACCCAGGTTTTTAAAAAAATCGGGTGTCCAGAGGCATCTTTTGACTCATGGAACAGAAGCATGAAAACTTGCCCAGCAACCAAGGCATCCTAAAAGAGTCTTCCACAATGCCACTCAGAAGTAGGATTGGGTCAAATTTCTGCTCATTACAGTTTAGAGACAGTCAGCTCTGTCAGCTCTGTCAAGTAACAGAGAACCTACCGCTCTTCTAGTCTACTGAGATCCTGTGAGAGCCTCTTTTTGCACCTCGCTACATCATCTGAAAGGCTGGACTTTCAGTCAAGTGCATATCTGAGAGGAAGAATTTTTGCTGTTTCTCCTACTTGGGAAGGAAGTGTTAGTTCCATGCTGTTTGATCTTTAGATGTTGCCTCTTCATGACCTCTGGCATACTGTCTTCCTTAAATCTATTCGAGTTTTGCAAATCCAGAGTGAGGAAAAAGATAGATGCTGCCATTTTCTAAAAGAACATCAAATAGGAGTATGCATTGCCCTGGTCATGCATTTTGAAATACATCATGCTTGAAAAGTAATAGATAATTCTGCTCTTTACATACTTTCTCAAAGAGCACACAATATGTGGTGTTAAATAAGCAACAGCAAATCATGCTGCACTGCATTACACACCATACATGAACAGATTGCTTCATATATTAAAACAAAGGACAAAGAATTGTTTGTGTAAATTAAGATTTCATTTGTAGGCATTACCTTTTGTTCTCCATGCATCGTCATGGTATATCAATCCCTATTACCTAAGGGTTAGCAGATTGTTAAAAACTATCAGATTGGAGGTGCGTCTCCTTTATTGCTAAGTCAGATCTTTGTTTTCTACAGTCTTACAGTATCTTTATGGAAGTTTTCTTGTGGCCAGTAATTTCAAAGGCTGAATTTATTTGAATATAACTTATGATGTGCATACCAATATCTAGACATCCAGATAGGACCTTTCTGTCTAGCAGGATAGGAGAATAAACGGCTACAGGTATCTCTCTTTTGCTGCATACTGAAAAGCATCTGTGATCAGGTGGAAAAAAGCAAATGTGAGTGAATTCTAGGCTTCAGACAGGAACACTGGATTAGAAATATCAAATGTCCTGGGTTTTGTGCCTGTTTTCCTGCCTAGCTGCTTCCATGGAATTGAACATATCCTGCAAAAAACTTCCCAAGGAATGAAGCCTTCCTCCTACCTGAAGAGTTTTGGCTCCATTCCCAGATGCTATATTGAAAAGAATACAGGTCATTACCATGAGGTCGTCACAGTGTACAGCTCCAATAGCAAAATGCATCCTTCAGCTCAACATGAAAACCCAGGACAGAGTAATTCCTGTAAAGCTGGAAGGCATTATATCGTTGCTTAAAGTAAAATCTTCAAAAGGGCCTAAATTACTTAAGGTGTTAAAGTCCCATTTTCAAAAATAACATAAGCACTTAGAAACGTAAATCCCATTGAAACCTCAGCCTCATGATTACTGTAGCATAGTAAGTTACTTTGCATCAGCTGAGAAGCTATAACTACTGCAGTTATCCTGTTAAGCTCTTCAAATGAGGCTTAGGCAGCTCTTCCTTTGCAGGTTAAGTACAGTCAATTTTTTCTTACTTCCCATGTAGTGTGTATGCAGCCTGTTACAAAGGCCTACCTGACACATGACAGATGATTAAGTTGTAGTAGTTCCAGCACTAGCAAATGAAATCAATAGGACTTCAGAAATTATCAGTATGTAAATTCAGCTCATGAGAGGTTTTTGAGTCATTTCCTAGACAGAATTTCACCCACCAGAAGTTCCTTTAACAATCCCACAGTGGCTCTTTGGAGACAGACAAATGCACACAGAAGATTGCTTCTTTATCCTTAGAAATGTTTACAGATGTTCTATACTCTGAAATATTATTCTGAATATTCTTACACACAGGCATGTATTTTTTGCTGAGAGCCTGTTGATCATTTCTATTCCTTTATTTCTTCTACCTATGTTGGGTTACCCAAGTTTTTGAGTAGGTATGTGCTTTCTTTGTGTGTATGTGCATGTGTGTACACTCATATGCATGTGCATACGTTAAAACTATAAACAATAAAAAATGCTTTAAGAAAGGACACACTAACAGGTTAATCATCCATATAAAAAGGTGTGTGGGTGGCTAAATAATTAATTTGAAATATAGCTCACTTCTCACCCACTCACAAAGGTGTTACTGAAGGCATGAATTTTCTTTCATGTCTAAGAACAAAAAAAGACTTATTTTTTGGCTTTTATAAGAAATGCTAAAAGCGATGTGAGAAATCAGCTTTTCAACTACACACAGAGTTCTCACAGGCTTTTATGCAGCATCTGCTACTGTGGGTTGAGGCTAGTAAACAGTAATGTTAATAGCAGCTAATAATATAATATTACTAATAATACAAAGTAATAATACATTTCCAATGCTTAGGGCACCTACAAGTGTGTATCCTAAGGCAAAGCCTGGATTTCATCTCAAGAAGCATGCACTAAAGAATTGCTGGTTTGATGGCAGAATCATACTAGTTAGGTCAGAATATGCTGGATGTAAAAAGATTGTTTCCATGAACATGGTGAGTTTTCTTTTGGTACTAGCTGCAACTGGACACCCCACTTTAATGAGAAGTACACAGTATTCTCTATCTACAGAATTTCATTGTTTCCAAACTGCTGGTGTTGGATAACAAAAGCTTATGAATATTTTATATTCCTGTGTATTAAAATTCTCAGTCAAATAGGCTTGAAAGGGAGCACCTTTTGTTGTTTTAACTTATCAGGTAAATATATCTCCCATACCCTATGAAGCATGACTACCATCCTGTTTTCTTCCTTTTTTTTTGCTATTTAGGTAATTTTAGTTTTAAAAAAGCCATGATACTCAGAAATTACAGGAAAATATGTTTTCATGTAAAAGATGGTATATTCTGGGAAATTATGTTTTCAGAAAACAAATTCTAAATCTGGTGGCTTGACATTTTAGAATTGCATTGATAAATTAAGGAGAATGCTTCTGACACAGGAAGGTCGGCTTAACCTTCACATTTATGGAAGTGATATTTTAACTACATTGTGCAGTAATCCCGAGCCTCTCTCCTCCAATGAGGCACCGACTTTCTGGCAGTCACTGCACAGTATAAATAAGCTTAGGGTGTGTTTTGTACAAGTGTTGACATAGTGCGATTTCCCACTATACCTTACAATGTGGTATCCTGCTCACCTGTTCATAAGGTGGGCACTGTGTATCACAGGAATGCTGTCTTGCAGGAAAGGGTTTTCTGGTTCACTCTTTCTCTATTCAGATGCTCATTTCTCCCCTACCTATGGTAATGCACTAGCAAATCCATCTAAGTGAACTCTGCCCCTAAATGCAGCCCAGCCCCTTCATTCGTGTAAGTCTATCTTCAACACAGATTTAATTCAGACTCAATTGGATTGAAAGGGAGTCTTTCTACTGTCTTTTAGATCAGGTTATGCATCCTGCCTAGGTTATCCCAACAGACAAATAAGTAAGAGCTGGATTTGCTCTAGGTTACACAGTGGTACTCTACTGAATGAAACAAATAATGTACTGATTTTTTTATATATATATAAAAGGTCTTCTAATTGCATTCTAGTTCCTTTCTAAAACAATCTTCCTCTTCTATCAGGAGATATTCTGAAATATTCTCATTTTCCTCATGCTGTGAAATTACAGTACGTGGTCTTTATCGGCAGTGTATGATGTGACTGGCAAGTGTTAAATAGCTGGCCACCCACTGTGGAATAATGGTGGATGGTTGCAAAAGCACAGTAACAGTCCATCAAATAAAGGACCAGAATTCCTTAGACAACAGTTAAAACCCCAGGGATAAAGCAGTCGAGCATCACTTCCTGCTTAAGCTAGATGACATTACTATCCAATGAAAACAGACCTAGACTCATAGGGGAAAATGCAGACCAGGTCCTGAGATCTAGATGTGAAGGCACCCCATTAGCTCCACTTATTATCTGTCCACAAAACAATGCATAAATCTGTAGTGCCTCCTGTTTGGAAAAATAAAAGCAGTATATATACCAGTTTATCATTTTTTTACAGCTCCTCATTGCAGCTGGCGATTGCTAAAATAGATGATCTCATAGTCTGCTGTGTGCCTGCCAGATAGCTTGCATGCAGATAGATGCCTTTGTGCTGCAGACCATAGAAACCTGCATAAAATTGGCCTTCTTTCCTTAATAGAGCTGCATGAACAAAGATGAGTTTGTTGCTGACCAAGAACTGAAAGCTTTGTTTTGTAAGACTCTCTGAATGTACTGCGCTTTGCCAAAGGAGAAGGTTGTCCATAAAAAGAGAAAGAAAAAGAGAGGGGGAGAGAGTAGGAAAGATGGAAAGCAAGAAAGAAAGAAAGAAGGAAAGGAGAAAGAAAAAGAAAGAGAAAAAAACGGAAACCAGACAAAGTGCATGCACTTCTGGCAGTGGATAGTTGTGGTTGTGACTAAAGTGGGCTGACGCCTTTTTTTTTTTTTTTTTTTGAATACTGGTCACATTTCTTGAGCTGAATGAAAATGAAGGAACTTTAATTAATGGGATGCCTTTTGATTTGTAGAGCAAAACTGCCAGAGCAGATGTACCAGCAAAGAGGATTAGATTGTCCCTTCTCTGATGCACTGAAAATTTCTTTTTCCCCTTGTAGTAACCCCCATTGAGGAGAGGCTGTCTTTAGTGTCTAAGATTCAGCACTGCTAAAGAAACTGTTGTAGTTGGGTACAATGGGCAGCTCTCACAAGACTAGACAGAATATGTGAGGAGAGAGCTAATATTCCTTTAAATCCAAGGTTGATTCCACTTTAGTATTTAGAAAAGCCTAAATAAAAGAGAATTTCTGAGTTCTTTCAGATCTTATCAAATATGTATTAAAGTGAATCCTGAAACAGCCATGACTAATGTTCATCCGTTTTAAAAGCTCAAATAAGTTAGATAAAGTCTTGAATCTATTTTTGTTTTATTTATATTAGCCCATCAATCCACTTATTTCTGAGATTTTTTTGTCTCCAGCTGCACTCCTTCTTTAAGCAGGCAGCAATGAAGTGCGCATTTAACTGATTAATTTTATACAAACAAATTAGGATGGATTAACAAATTCCTTAAGTATTCAATTATAAATTCTTAAAATGGTGCTTTAAAAACTGGGTTTCACTTCTATTTATTTAACTTCCTTTATACTAGCTGTGAAATAAGGTGTATATTAAAAAGTCCTTTTTTCCTAATGCTTGCTGAAGTTCGGTTTGAGTTTCTTCTATCCTGAAAAGTAGCAATAAAAAAAAGCCACATCGTACTGGAAACATGCAACAGCTCAGCCGTGCACATGCTAAGGTGGCGAGTAAACAGCAGCCTGATTTATCCAAAGAGAAACTGAATGGCTAAATGAATTAAATACTTATAGGCTTTTTCATATATCTTGTTCCACCTACAAGAAATGGACATTTTCTAAAGTGAATGTGCGCACAAAAAAGAGGGGCAATGAAGCATTTTGGGGCTTTCTTTAGTTATTTGCTTTAAAGGAATGGAAAAAAGTAAAATTTTTCACACCACAGTGCTTATTTCTTGACTTTTTTGGATGACTCCTGAAATGGAGCAGACATACTGAGCTTCAGCTTATATTTTATTTCCTTTTCAAGGGATAGTAACTCTGGACTACAGTTATTCCCACCTTAGCCATAGGCTAACCTTGATGTCAGCTTTCATCAGGATGTGCCCAAAATTATGGTCTTATTGATTACTGGTTGGTTAAGTGATAATTTTCTTCCCTGACTGGTATTTTTCTGCTGCTTAACTAAAACAAATATTTTTCCATTCAGAAATATATCTCTTTTTTCAAGAAGAATGATTCTTATGTTGTAAAATTATTTAAACCAGTTCAAATTCTCTCAGCAAAACTCATAAGTTCTGGTATAACTGAGTCATGTATAGAGAGACAGAACAGCATATTTACACTGTGAAGCCAGAAGAGAAATTTAAGATAGGCAGTAAAAAAGAAACATTTTTGTCAATGTAATTTCAGAAGTCTTGTAAATCACTACTCAAAGATGAACAGGAGATATCCTACTGCAGAGGAAACTTTATTCTACCTATGTAAAATTCTGCTTTTTTCTGGCAGTGATCACAGGGAATACCTCTATCAACCTTCTCTTCTAGTTTCAGCAATATCAGGCATTTTATACCTGACTATCAAGCACCTACTTGAAATGAAAATACCAACTATTTACCAAGCTCTTCATATCCTACCGAGGCAAAGCAACATCTAATGAAGATACAGAGGAAACTTTCAAAAATTTGATTGACACCCTGAGAATTTCCATTGAGGTCTAATATTTTAGGTATTTTTGTAAATCACGGGTACCACTCACTGATTTATATTGTCAAT
>JAVHNF010044632.1:0-21938 GCA_034783455.1 Micropsitta finschii
TGTTAGCAGGATGATGGAGAAGTGCAAAGAAACCAAGAGTATCCCTCAGCCATATGGGAGCTGGCTAAGCTGTTGAGCTTGTAAGCCATCTACCAGGGGGTTGAATTCACAGAGTAGAGACTCTGTGTGGTAGAGTGTCCTTATCAGCCATGAGTCAAGGCTGCCCTGGAGACAGAAGTTCTGGTACATTGAGAGTTTTGAGAAAGGGCCAAGACTTAGTTTTCTGCTTTGAGACCACTCCAGAGAGAATTTGCATGCACTTTTGGTTTACTTATTTCCTTCCACACATCTCTTTGTCTGCTGCAATGTCTGACTGTCCAATTGGTTTACAAATTTCTTTGTGCTGCTTGGCCGCTCACTGTCATTCCCAATGGGGAAACCAGTCAGGGGAAGCTGCCACTAATGCCTGAGATGTAGACGGAGGGTCAGCACACCTTGAAGCTCCCAAGTGTGTATGAAATCCAGGTGTAAGTTTTTTGGTGGGTTTCTTCCTACAAGAAAGTGGGGGAATCGTTCACCCTTCTTGCTTGGCTGCTTTAACAATAGATTCTTGCTGCTTGGCATCTCCTGTAGATAGCTTTTTGTTCACTGAATTTCCTCACACAAGCAGGGAAGCAGAGTCCTTCTGTAAGCTTTAATGTATATATGTGTTTTAATAATGAATTACTGTTGATTTTATAGAAATATCTCTATTTAAAAACTTCAAAGTCTTTGGTGTTTCCCATCACCCTCCAGACTTTGTACTTTTTGCTGTTGTTGACACTCCCATGCAATTGAGCCTTGGAGAAATTAATATTTGTTTAGCTGTTCTCCTGCTGTGCCTGCTCAGTGCATTTGCTTAATGATTACTTCAGTTCAGCTTTGCAAGGGTTTTAGGGCAATAGATTTTCCCAGAAAATCAAGAGACGCATTTGCAGACAACTTTACCTGTGTTCTTTCCCCTCTCCTCGCCTCTTGTCCCCCCATTAGAGTTTGATTAGGGTATGCAGAAAGCTGCTTCTTTGCCACAATGCAGGGTTTTTCATAGCCTTTGTTTCAGCATTATTGGTTGCTGAGATCAGTTGTGGTGAAGAGTCAAAGTTCAGTCTGTTTATTTCTCCACTCCAGTTATCTTGACTTGAAGCAGTGAGTAGAAGGTTGGACTCAAGCAAGTAGCCGCTGCCCTTCTTTGTCATTAGCTGAATTTTCTTGAATCTGTAATTTTCTTCTTTTCATCTAAAACATCAAATCACACTCTGGCTTATAACATTTGCTCTGGAGCCTAGACCAAGCCACTGTTTCAAACCATGCACGTGTTCATGTTTGAAAGGTTCATGCTATATTTTCTTTACCCCAGCCTTCCTGAGTCAAATCAGAGATGTTACTTTTACTCAAGACATCATTTGTATACGACATCAGATATTTTTTTTTTCAAAATGAGAACAAAGTTAACCTCCAAAATCTACATTTATGCATCTATATGAAGGTTCAGCTTCTTTTTAGTCCTGAAAGTGCAGAACTACCTGGCAAAGAAATGAACAGGTGATAATATTAATGCTACTGCCATTTCAATTGGTTTTGCACAGCTGAAACTGGAACATTTCTACTAAACAAACAAACACAAAATAAAACAAACCAATCAAAACCCCCGAACTCCACAATATAGTAGTCTAAAAATTCAAACTCTGGAAAGATCCAAATTTTGATTTCTTTTTTTGGCCTGCCTTAATGTATTTAGGCTACTTATAATTCACTTTTAAATGGCAAGAATAATTTTTCCAATAACTAGGTCCAACCTCTGAGTTATTTTCTGCCAGAAAGCAACAATCACTTCAGTGAAGTAATATATCAGGCACTCTTCAACTATTTCCAGCTGATGAGGTTTCAGCTTATAGCAGATACTGGTTTTTATTAGGCCCTGTGCACATGACCTGGCACTTGAGCAACTGAGTTTCACCTGACTCCTATCACTCCAGTCCTCAAACTCATCCCATGCTTCTTTTTGGTATGATATTCAGAGACTCATCCATAATGATGATTCATTCCACAGTATGTCAGCAAATTTTGTTGGCATGGTTCTCCTTTACCATGCCAAGAACTCTGATGAAGATATTATGTAAGAGTTATCTCAAGAATCATCTATGAGGAATTCAACTCATAACCTTCTTCTAGCCCAATTGAAATTATGGGAAACAGAACTGAAAAGGACATCATGCCCAAACTGTATCCCAAAGACATGAACTATATTCAGCAAATATGCACACTTTGTTCTCAAACATATTTGATGAGATCTTCATAGGTACTCCATATCAGTAACTGACTATCCAAATCACTGAAGTACTTCTGTCCCTAATGCCTGCCCTGAATAAATTGTCCAACCTTTTCTTTGCTTTTACTGTGCCAAATACAGCCATAGAACTAGCTCATTCCCCTTGTGGGTGAGGCTGCTGCTCACAAACCGCAAGATCATGTCAGAACACGATCAAGACACCTTTGTTGTCTTCTTCCTTTGAGCTGGCTCCATACACCCATATTCTGATAACCGAAATGAAATCAGAATCCCTTTTTCTGTCTAGATGGCAGAAACAAGCTGAGACTTCAGTCAACCTGAAGGTGAGCTCCCCTTCAGTCTCCAGTCATGCCTTCAATGGAAAGCTAAAATTTATGAACATTTTTAGGAGTCCTCCCTTCCACCTCTCTATGAATCCCACTCTATGAATAATCAGAGCTGTAGGGTTCTTAAAACCAGATCTTCAGTAATAGCACAAAATACCGTCTTTCAACTATACTGCTAATGCTGTAAAGTTGTGTGGTATATTTTTGCACCCAGTGAGCAACACCCCATTAACATTTAAGCCAGTGAAGTGGAAATTTGTGTGACCTAGTTTAAGAACTAGTCAAATGTCTTAGGTGAGAAAGTTTCACTAAAACATAAATGCCACTGTATTTCTACTCTGCTTGAAAGAGTCCAGAGTAATGGGCAGGGGAGAATGCTTATGACACAGGCGAATGCAGTAAAGAGAAGGAACCCAATATCCAAATAATGGTCCAGCTTAACTTTTGAGAATGGAGGGTCTGGAAAGTTCACTTTCAGCTCATGCATATGACAAGCTTTTTTTGGTGTTATCCAAAAGAGAAGGAGAAAAGCTGATGTTACTAATGAACTGAGATTAATTCTGTGAAAGTCTGCAAGGCATTATTTATAGTCTGTGTGACGGAACTGTGTTTTTGTTAATGGTCTCTTCAGGCCATGCACAAAAAACAGTGCAGTCTTATATAGGGCAAATGAGATTGGGCAATGTGAATTAAACTGGTTTTGATTTTAACAGACTCCTTCCCAACCCTTCACTTGTTCCACTCACAAACACTCTTCATGTTTCTATGTTGTTCCTCCTGCAGTCCAGTACATCATTCAACAGAGATGCCGTGAAAGCAGGGACAGGTCGGCGCTTTCTTGGTGGGCTGCTAAATGATACATCCTACTGCTACACTCTGGAAGTCTCATTCTACAGCTACGTATTGGGTGGACCTACTTCTCCAACCTTAGTAATGGAACTGGGCCCCGAAATTGCTTCAATGAAGTGGCTACTGAGAGAAAATTAGCTGTAGCAAAAAGAAATGTATGCGCCATTAAAAGTAACCGCTTGGTGTCACTCTTTCCCACAGTTAATGGAAGTTAGGAAATTTTTACTCCGTCTGTGTCTCTTTTGGAAACATTACTGTAGACAGTTGGGTAGAAGCACAGCTATCTATGTAAAGAAACAAATGTCTTCTTTGGGATGAACTGTTTTCTGTATGATAATAATATCAATATCTTCTACTACTCATTGCAGTGAATCTGATTCCCCAAGCATGAGGCTGAGATTTAGCAGCTGAGTAGATGCGGCATCTGAAGTGGAGGCAGATGTACTTGCGGAAGGCTGCAGCCCTGTTTCATGTCATAACTACTCATTTCTCAGCTCCAAAACGTACACTAGAGCAATTGCTTTCCTCTGTGTGGAAACCAAACCCATCATTTTTCAGTTTATGAAAAATATAAAATTTAGCACAGAATTATTGTTGCAGCAGTGCTATAGGGTCTCATGCATAGGCTGTCCCTTTCTAAATTAGGCTCTGCATGAAAGTAGTATGAAAAGACCATCCTTTACCCATTTAATCAAGTAGTAAGTAAAGTTCTGTTTTTCTTCAGTATAGGATCTGAAACTCTTAATGTATTTTTGAAAACTTTGCTGTAAGTGTCAATGGAGGGCTATTAAGAGTTGAGTCATTTAACTTTTTACTTTGTCCTTTGCCATTACTCATTGTGAAGATGCATTTTTCCACTGGCAGAATGTTTCAGTCTAAAATGCTCCAGCAAGGAAAATTACCCCTTGCATGGTTTGCCTTGTTTTGAAAGATTCATTTCAGTGACTTCTGAACTATTTTCTTCTTCGTAGGAAGCAGTACAAATAAAACCCAAATAATCTTATAACACAATCTAGTGATGATTGGGATAAAATTGGATGGGTAATAGGAATGTCTGGATTGGAATTTCTAGAAGGCTCATTTCCATAGGATTTCCAGTCCTGGCTTGCAAGGTAAAGAAGGTAAATTAGTATATGGATTTATAAGTTCAGTTGAAGCCAAAGGGGGCAATACCTGTTTATCCTAATGCTGAATTGGATGCGACAGGCTCCACAGTTTTGGATGCCTGTCCCAGTAGAATCAAAGGTCTTAAATATTCAGCCAGTCATGAACATGAGCTGAAAAGAGCCACCTGGATCGTAGAGACCTGTGTCCTACAAATGTGTGCAACCATTTAAAAGCTGGTTAGCCCTCAAATTGCACTCTCCACAAAGATCTAGAGCAGAAGAGCATTTCCTAACAGGCTGTATGAAATTCATAATCTACCTTACAAAATCCTAAAAGTTGCAAAATCTGCAAAGCATTGCAGGGAAAAAGCAGAAGAGATTAAAAGCCACATTGGTGCCTTCAGTCCTTATAATGGTGGAGGATTAGGTAACTGAAAACATTCTGTGGTCACAGGACACAACCCTTCTTGCAGTTTAGAGAGGAAGGCAGTCCCTCCCCCCAAATAATTCCAACCTGTGTAACTTGAGGCACATTGGTTTTCATCCCAATATACACTGATTCAGAGTTTTTAGTCGGTAAATGATCCATTAGAACCTGGCACTTGAAAATGAGAATCTAAAAGGGTTGGATCTGGTAACTTATTCCACTTCAAAAAAAAAAAAAAAAAAGGCAGGTGTTCATCCAAACTCGAACATGCATTTCAGATCTTCTGTCTTCACTTTCCGTAGTTCAAAGCAACATGATGAAGCAGGTTGCAAATATGCTAAATCTGTTATACAGGGTGCAAGATACATGACTTCATAAAAGAGTTCGATGTTAGCTGTCAGGCTTATTCTCTAGCTCTTAGGAAATAAAAGTCTTCCTCTGGGATGGGATAACCAAAATGCTGTTAAAAGGGCTGGGGTATCAACACCTCTCGTTACTGCCTCTGTTAAAAGAGAGTAAGAATAACTTTTTTTTGTAAGTACATCAGTTTACACTAAATTAACCTGAAGAAATAGTCTGTCAGAATTCTGCATGGAAAAAAGTGATGTATCTACCTGTTACCTGTACTTTGAAGTTTCAGCTACCAGTGATGGTGTGACAAACCGTGCCTGTGGGGAAGTGTACCCTGTATGTTCATGCATGTAAATCTTTTTCTGCTTCTGATATTTTTCAGCCTTCATGGGTTCTGCAAGACGTGTTAGAGGTTGATGTCATGCTGTGGCAGAAGCAGCTAGAGGTAGAAATTTGTAACTCATAGGTGCTAAAACTCATGTTACCACTGGATGGCACTGTAGACCTTACTGCTCATAGTAATCACAGCAGTAATAATTTTATTCCTAAGAATTTTACCTCAAGCAGCAACTAATAGGGAAGTAGTTACTGAAAAGAACTTTTAATGGCTAACATGATGTTAATAACATAAAATCACACTTGCAGAGCTGGCTTTAGTTTCACAGCATTAGATTTTAGGAAGTCTATGTTGAAATCTTGCTAGGTTATTTAGTTTTCTATATAGAGATTTCAAAATACAGTTGATTCTGTCACATGGGACTCAGGTACTGTGTTCTCCCTACTGTCATAAAAGATGTATGGGTATGTTTTGTGATTAGAGGTTACTCTACCCCAAGGCTTTCACTCACTGTTCTTATGCTTTATGCAATTATTTATATTAATGAGAATGTTTTCAGCAACCCTTTCTTTAAATAATCCTTTTTCCTTACAGCAGATGTGGCGTATCAGAGTTTGGAACCACCATCGCCTGTGTATGTGAGGGTGACAGAGTGGGTGAGTGCTAAAGTCTGCAGACCTGTAGGCTTGCAAGCATAAATATATTTCACCTCAAGTTGAAGACACAGTGTTCAAGGGGATGTCTGCAGTTCATTCAGAGTTGTGGCTTGTTTTTACATATGCAAGGAAGCATTAGCTTACATTTAAGTTAATGATACACCATTACTTTAATTTTGAGGCAGTTACATCATTGCTATCACTATGGCCGTAATGTGGCATTCAGTGCAAGCAAGCCAGTGGCAAATTTACCTGAGTTTCCTGTATGGTTTTGCAGTCTTGAGTTCTTTGCTGCCAGTTCACTTGGTGTTAAGCTAAGTGAATTACATACATGAACTGCTGACTAGACTTGAGGCTGTGTATCCAAGGTGAAGTGTTTGGCAGCAATACTGACTTAGCCTTACCTTCTTTGCCACCTGCTGCTGGTTTCTGTGGTACACCACCCCTTCACTTGTGCCAGCCCAACTATTTATGCAGCTGCACTTGGAAATGGAGCTGGAAAAACATATACTTAAAAAAAACTAATAAATAAAACCCAACCAAGTTACTTTTTTGTCTGGATAAGTTTTAAGCAAGATCAGGTCTCCAGTGCAGTGAACCACATGGCTACATTAACAATTGTTCTAGAACAACAGAATACACTGATTCTAGGGCAGGAAGATTACAGGAGACAAATATCAATACCATAAGCCAGTATTGCCACTAAAGACTTCCCCTTGAGACACCACAATTATAATGTGAGTGATTCACATTAAACTTTGTTTTGAGGTAATGTTTTAAATGATTGTGTTTGAAGCTACTTCCATATGCTATCTCCTGATGGAACACAGACTTAATGTGGGCTCTGTAGTGACAGAAAATGGCTATGGAAAGAGTGCCCTGACGTTTATTTTACCTAGGAGTAAAATGAGAGCCTTCTAGTTTCAGATAAGCCTCTAAGTGGAAAAAACAGTGGTAGAGTGCATCCATTTTTACTAGTATTTCATTGAAACAAGTGAAACTATTTTCATATTGTCCTCTAAACCCAGTTATTTTTCTGGAGGCAAATCTTACTTCTTTTGTAATGTGGGAGTTTTATCACACTTAATTTATTTTCCATAAAGGAAGAGGAGCTCAGATGAGCTCCATTTCACTTAGTCCAAGAAGGGCTCAATAAAGCTGCTTGAGAAACTAACACCTCATCTGGGTTGACAGTAAGTAGATTGACACATTGTATTTCCCCAGCACTTTATATAAGGAAGTATCTTTCGGCTGAAGCATTTTTTACAAGTCAGATACAGTTAAAATTTCAAATCTGACCTACTCTGAGAAGCAGACAGACCAGAAAGACAGTGCTGCAGGGGAAAGAAACCTCACTGCAGAGCTGGCCTACCTGCCAGGAGAAAAGGGACCTATGAAACTTTCTTCCAACGTATTATCTGAATCTTATCTGCTCAAACACTTCAGGGTTCAGGAAGAGCAGCCAAAGTCAATTCTTGCTTAGAGTGTTTAAAACAAAAAATAAACAGAAGAGAGAAGTTGTGCGTGTGCAGGAGGAGGTGTTGGGGTGGAGAATGGACAGGGTGGTGGGATTGGGGAGGGAATGTTTTAACCTACATTGGCTCTTCTGAAATCTTCTTAGAAGTATACACTGGTTTCTCAAATGACAATGAAATTGCACAATCCATAATTGTGGTGGTGGAGAATTGCTGGCGGGTATCCAGGGGCCAGTATTCTATCTGACATCAGCAGGTAGATGAAACAATAGCTGGTATAAATTAGAGAATAGTTTTGTCTTTACTGTGTGCTGGTTATCTGATTCTGCAAAGCCTGAAAGATGCTTCTGAAATGTATAAACCCAAAACTGAATTTTCAGGTCCTTGTTACTATTTAAAAATCCTAAAAAAATCCCAAACGCAAATCAAGCTTTGCTGACTGTGCGGTACTCCAAATTGTCTGAAATCCCTTTTGCAGACACCACCAAGCTGGGTGGGAGTGTTGATCTGCTAGAGAACAGGAAAGCTCTACAGAAGGATCTGGACAGACTGGATCAATGGGCTGAGGCTCATAGTATGAGCTTCAACAAGGTTTAGTGTTGGATCCTGCACTTGGGTCACAAAAACCCCATGCAGTGCTCCAGGCTTGGGAAGAGTGGCTGGAAAGTTGCCCAGCAGAAAAGGACCTGGGGGGTGTTGATCAACAGCAGCTGGACACAAGCCAGCTTGTGCCCAGCTAGCCAAGAAGGCCAAGAGCATCCTGGCCTATATCAGCAATAGTGTTTGGGTCAGGCTGCCCAGGGAAGTGATGGAGTCACTGCTCCATAGATATTTAAAAGGTGTGTACATGTGGCACTTAGGGATATGGTTTAATGGTGGTCTCAGCAGCAGCAGACTAACAGTTGGACTTGATGATCTTAAAGGTCTTTTCTAAATGATTCTATGATTCTGTGTAAGAGATTGAAGAGCTGTCATAAAATTAAAATGTTGCTGTGTATTCAGCCTAAGCTCTGTCTAGCAGCAGACAAATCCACTTCTGTTCTTATTTAGAGGTGTAAATAATCCAGATGTCATTTTTATTGTGGAATTACGATAGTGTCTTCCCAAATTGTGCTTCTTCATGTATCTAGTGAAAACTAGGGTTGGGGTAAAACTTGCAGCTTGTGAATTTTCCAGTGTATTCTATACACAAATTGGCTTTATATTTCATGAAAGAAGAATGGTATTAGAGTTTGGTTGGAACAGATCTTGAGAGGTAGTATTAGGTATCAGATACAGGAATGTTTCTGCCAAAACTATGAGATTCTCAAGCTGAGCTCTACAGAATATATTGGGGGTGGAAGGGAGGAGAATAGACAGAGTTTCTGGGAACAGAGTGCAGAGTGTATCAAGGAGTTAAAGGAAAAGGTAGGGTTAAGCAGTCTATTTTCACTCTTTGGTTCTCGTTATCTTCTCTCAGACCCATCTTCCATTCTCAGCACCTTACAGCACTGATCTTCCATTATGATATTTGCAGGGGTATCTCTCCCAGTTTGTGTGAGCACCACTGAGAAATCAGTTGGGGAGAAGAATACTAAGGGCACAAAATGTTTTGTAGCAGGGAGTGAAAGCATTCTGATGAACCTAAGTAGACCTAGGTGGATGAAGATTTCTCTAATATTCTCATTCTATTCCAGTGCTTCAGTAGCTTCATTATTAGATATTTTCTCCTAGTGACAAATTTTTATTCATAGTATGGCTTGTGGCTGTATTTTTGCAGAAGATATCTTCAAATGAGGTTTTTTCAAATGTTAACATGAGTGGAAGGATTAGCCTTTATATCTGGAAAAAGTACGTATTTTTATATTCCAGGAATGGTGAGAGATACTCCAAAATTATTTTCATATGGTATTTATACATTTTAAACATTTTGGAGCAGATACTTTAGCCGTCCAAACACATATGTAAAATGCCCATGAGACTGGTTTGCAAACACATTAAGAAGCTGAATGTGACTGTATTATCTGCCATGTGCACGTATGGACAATAGCAAGTACCTGCAGTAGGTAGGGAATGTGAGCACAGTTGTGCTAGCTGCATGTATAGTCAGAATAAGGAAGGAACAGTTTTATATGCATTTTGAGCTTACATTTGTGTGTTTAGCTTCTTTAAAAATCAGTTACTCTTTCTGTCTATCAGGCATCAGGCAGTGAGCATGCCACATATGAATAATTTTTTAGTGTTCTTGCTAAAGGATTAAATCACAGCTCTCCTGATGTATAAAGAAAGCCCTTCCAGCAGGGATGAATCTCTCTTTTGAACTGATTAAATAGGAGGAAATTTAACCAAACCAGTTTATTCTAGTTCCTATGAAAAATATTGTCTGTGAAAACATAAAAGCACTTAGAAAATGTCAACATTTCACTCTTATCTGCGTGCAGATCAATATGAATGGGTCACAGTAACCTCCCAGAGAGCAGGTCTGCATGACAAGCAAAACTAATATGTATCTAAGGTTCCTAAAAAACCTCACAAGCTACCTTTATCCAAGGAGTATCTTCTCCTAATGGGATACTTTATAACAGTTATGTCTGAATGATCTTGTATTAAGATGTCTTCTTTGAGCTTTGCATTGTAGCAAGGTAAAACTTTCATCAATAGCCAGGCATATTTCATCTAGGTGTATGTATTCTGCATTGCTTCTTGTTTCACTTTCCTTCTTTGTCAAATGACTATTTTATTAGGATACAAGCACAAAAGTAGAAGTTCTCCAGTGGCATGTGTAATTAGCACTATTGTGGGAAGGAAGTGGTGCACATCTCAAGCTTAGAATAACATTTTTAAAAGCTATTAACTAAGACGTTTCAGACAAGTCTGTACCAGGCACTGATATGAATGGAATAGGTGCCAGACTGACACAGGAGCATGGTGCAGCACACTGCTGCAGATGTGTCATTTGGCAGATTAAATAATATAACTTAGGTGTAGCAAAGCTCCAAAAACATCTTCTGCCCCATTGTTGATGCAGCACATGATTCAGCAATAAAATTTCTGGTTGGGGAGCTAGTGCTGTGTCACAAGTGCATAATCTTAGAAGCATATGTTCCCTTTGTGTGATGTGAAGATACCAGAAATTTGGAAATTAAAGATTCAGGCTCCTAAGTATTAATGCTTTCGAAAGTCACAGGATAACTATGTAATGTGTCTCTGCAGATCTTGTGTCATGTACTGAAAGTCTGAATCCAGCTGTGGGCTAAATGGTAAAACCAGTAAAAAGACCTTAAAATATTCTCCAGTCTTGATGTCTTGGAAAGAATTATCGTTACCTAGATGCACAGTCCACTAATAGTGATAAGAGTCCATGTGCCCTGTGATTTGTGTTAACACCCTTGTAGCTTAATCAGGAGCCAGACAAAGGTTGATGTACTGAAGATAGACCTGGTATCATTGCAGAGCTGAGTGTCTGGTTTCTGGGTCTGTATATAGTAGAGTATGTTTTAAAACTTTGTTGTATCAATTTCAGTTCTTTCTCCAGAACTTTATGTGTAGGGATATTACTGGGAAAACTGATGTCGATTCTCTTGGTAATGGGGATAGAGATGCAAACATTCTCAATACAATCAGAAATAGTTTCTAAGATACAAAGTATTTAGTAGAAACTCTCTGTGAAGGCCTGTGTTCCCACTGTTTGTAATATTCTTGCTTTTTTTTTTTTTTACAGAGGGCTTTTTAGTAGTCAATCAACTAATGGAGGCAAGTAGTCCCTAATTGTAAGCATAGCTCACATCCTGACCACATCCTCAGCTGTTAACTTCCTGTAGAAGAAGAAAGATGGTCATAGAGAAAGATGGGAATTCAGAGCTAGGTGCGCTGACCTGTGTTCCAAGGGCACTGCCACTGTGTGCTGACAGAGGATTAAGGACAGCTAACTTTCCATTTAGCTGGCTAGTTGCTCATGTACAAGTCAGTGTTATGAATTTCCACCTCTCTTCTTGATAATAAATTCAAAATTACTGATTCTTTGCCCCCATCCCATTTGTACCAGCTTGCTGCTGATTTTGATGAAAATGAAACTGAGCTCTTACTACAGGTTAAGAGACTTTGACAATTACTTCCTTACAGCAGTAATTCATTTGTTCTAATAAAACTGCCAAGAACTCCAGAAGGAAGCAAACAAACAAAATTCCTTTTGAAATGTCTTTGCATAACTCTGCACTGGCTTTCAGAGTCAGCAAAATCACATCAAATATGCTTTTTTTTAAAATAAAACTTCAGGGTAACTCTTACAGTTCGTTTCAGGGTCATTTTAGCTTGGGGCTGTTTTGTTCTTTTACACAAAGAACTTTCAGATGGGACAAGGGACTTCATTTTAACTACAGCAAAGCATTTTCAAATATTAGAACATCTTGTTTTATGAGGTGAAAAATCTCTGCTGCCAGAGCACAGATTTAAGTGCTGGAAAAGGCAGTGTCTCATGAAGGATGCAGATCTTTGAAATACATTCCACCATGCAATATTTCAGTGAATCACAAAATCCTGTGGTTCAAGGTTTTATTTTCCTTATCTGAAATAGAAATATATAACTTGAATGATCAAGAACTGGTTGAGAGCTTTTTAAGCAGAACATTCTTTGTCTAAAAATGGTATTCTCTGTCTGAAAATGCTGCTTTGGTAGAAAACACTTGTAGACATGTACCTTTTGCAAACGACTTCTGAGAACCAGAGTGGAATTTCCAGTCAAAGTAAGAGAATGTGTTGGAAAACTGAGTCCAGTAGTCAGTCCTGTCACTCACAACAGGAGCTTTAACTTTTGTCTCCTGTGTCGCAGAGAAGTGCCTTAAAAAATAGCTGCTTGAAACTTGGCTGCCTGTACAAGAGTTAAGTTCTCATGTTCTCCTCTTGGAAAAAATGTGGAAGCTCTTCAGTTTGTTCAAGTCCAGAGCTAATTGTCGATACTTCAGCGTTTTTCCCAGTTATTTTTTCATGTTTAAATACAATGGCTTTTAGCCTTTGTAAAATCTTTCCATGCATCTTGGCTTCACTCTTCCTATGGGAAGATGGGATGTGTATGTGTCATGTTTGCCTTACATGTGTTACCCAGATGAACAATGCCATGGGATGCATGACCCACCTAATGGCTTGAAATCCTGGCACTGTATCATTGGTTGCAATAGGTGGGGCTGTGTACACCCAAAACCAAAAAATGTGTGTTTGAACAATAAGATGACTGGGGATTGTTTGCATTTAGGTTTACACATCCTGCACATAAGCCATTGATCCCCAGCAAATAATGAAGAGAAAATCCATTAAATAAGTTATTCAAAATATCATAGAACTTGTCAAATTGACGATTTCACAATAAGCATCCAACCAATTGTTTTAGCAGTAGAGCAGTTTTTAGGGATTAGAGAGAATCCAGACTGTTCTCAGACAAAATCCAGCTGAGGTGAGGTTGGTATTTTGCATTAGAGATTAAAAGTCTAGAGGATTGTGGAATATGTTGGATTGAATAGGTTTTGTGAATAATTAATTTTATGGTTTTCATTCCTGCAATGCAGTTTCTATCAATGCAAAGCCAGGCTTGGGAGAAGTACATAATGTGTAAGACTGAAGACAGTTACTATTGCCGTAACAATGGGAGATGCTCAGTAATGAAACTGTGATCAAATAGAAGCAGCTCAATGAAGCTGGCAGAATACCTATTGCAAAGTAAGAGACAAATCTGTGGCTACTTTGAAAATACAATCTGTGTTGCTCAAACTAAGAGCAGTCAGTAAGAACTTACAGATGGAAATGATTATGGTTTAAATGTTACAAGATTGGGATTAGAAAACTTGTTCCACAACTGCCTTTAATTTTGTCTTTAGGAAATAATGTAAAATCAATAGGAAATATTTCTTCTATGTCAGGCAATGTGATCAGCGATTTGGTAACCAGGGGGAGAACACCAACAGTGCTAAGCACTGTGATGCTGAACAGTTGAGCATCTGGAAGAGTTGACTTGCTGGATGATCCCCAGTGTGGATATCTGTTTACTTGTGGTCAGAGAAGGTGGAAATCTACAACCCCCGAGTGCCTTTAGGGTAGTCCAACACATACTGAAACTTAGGTACAGAATGAGTGCCCAGGTGGGTTTTAATTCAGACTAATATTTAGGAAACCAGAATAAATGTCTGAGTGATAATATGACTTGACAAAACTTGACTTTGATTAATATATGTGTAGCTGTGGCTAGGTGTAGCTGTAGCTCACAGCACAGAGACTGCCCAGTGACCAGACAAGGTGGTATTTGGGTTCTACTCAGTTTTATCATTCGGCATAGCTGAATATGTCTGTATTGCTACTGCTAATTAGCAGCTACAGAGATAATGATAGAACTGAGATACATGAGAGAATTATTAGACACATTGCATTTGAAACTCTTCATGGAACAGATATCTGCACTTCTGGCAGGGCGTTTTTCCATGCAGAGTGGGTATGCTATTGTCCATATTTGTCTAATTTAAGCCTAAGTAGTTCCAGATTTCAACAAAACATGATGTTTGTGAACTTTTTCCACTTCATATGTCTCTAATGACTGGATATATTCAGGGTTTGAACATATTAATGCTGGGAGTCTGACGGTCATGATGACCTAGGCCAAAAGAAATTGGTGAAACTGACTTCTGGAATGTCCATGCAATGTATTGTGCATGATTCCAGTTTAGCTTCAAACCACTGAAGGATCTACAGAGCTCATTTCCCAAGATGTCCTTCCTGTTTTGAATCAAATAAGGATATAGTCTTTGAAGAGGCACTGAAAGAGAGAGAACTGTCTGATAGTGTTTGCTGAGCAGCCTCAAATTGAAACTCAGTTGTCTGTGAAGAGCTCCAACAAACAGGAAGGTGATGGAAGATTTTCCATCCAAGAAGAAGATTTTCTTAAGGATTAAATTTTAAATAACTGCTACATAAAAATGCTGTTTCCAAAATTATTTCCATGTTAGTCTACCATAAGATTTATACAGAGCTTGGGAAATTTCTCCTATAAACTTCTAGAAGTCACTGGCTGGAATGTTTCAACTTTGGGTACCAGTGACTGGAGCTCTCAAAAGAATCAAGGAGTTCAGACTTTAGTGCTATTAAAATTATCATGAAGGCCCCAGTTCCGCCTTAGCAGATCGGCTGATTGCCCATTCTGTGTAATTCCATGGAAGATTCAGGAACACTCATTTAAAATCAACACTGAGTTCTTTTTTTTAAGCTGCTTTCTAGAATTTCAGAATGATTTTCAGGATTAGCACTCAATTTTCTAGCAAACTGTACAAGCCTACATTGCATTCCTGATGTCCTCAAAGTTCTCCTGGTGCAGGGCATGGGCCTGAGCCAGAATCTGATTTTGTGCATTGGACAGAATTTGTAGTCTTGGATTCCAAAAACTAGGCACTGGATGCCATGTACAGTAACAGGGTACTTGGGTGCTGAGTCCAAGAACTTCAGAGTATCAAGGTTTTTGACTGAAAGGAATATAATTTGAAATGTTAGTATTGTGAATGGTAGGGCTCATGCAAATACTGCAGTGGGATTTTATTTATTCACTGTGCACATTTATTGATGCATATTGTGAATGAATACCTGTCTACATCTAATATGCTTAATACATTTAGGTCCTGTTTCTAAATGTCCTCTTGTACAGCAGTGAATTCAATGGATCAGATGCCTGCTTTTGAATTGCACAGATATGCCATGCAAAAATCCCCTGAAAGACACGGTTTTAGTCAATTGCTTAACAAGTTTAGAAGCACAAAGTAGATCTGCACATATGAGCCATGTGGTTAGAAATGAACACAACTCAATTTTGTTAAACAAAATTAATGATGATTGGAAAGTGCTGTTATAATGGAATTAAATGTTATGAGGGAAACAAAACATAGTTTAAAACTATGAGTTTAAAACATACAGCTCTGGGGAACAGGGTCTGCTCCTTCTCTCTAGAAGAAAATCCTGCTAAGTTTCACTGACCAGTGTGGTTATTGATTTCCAGTTTAGTTTCACAAGTTTTTGATATTCACTAAATATTTTTGTAGCTCACTGATTTTGCTTCCTCCTCTTCAACTAGTCTTACCCCTGCAATTTCTCTACCTAGAATCAATAAGGAGAATCTAATGGGAGGCTCTTCCTATGAGGAACATCCTCAGCTGAACAGACCCCCAGTTTTACCACAGATTGGTGGTGTCTTTGTTGGACTTTTCCCAAAAGACGATGTCACATGCCAGGGTCTGAATCAGAGCCTCATCTGTAAGTCACAGGTTTAAACCCGGTCACGACAGCGATTTTAACATGACTGTTACTCAGTGTGATGTGTGAGGTGTATTAACCCTCAGTCTGGTTTCCCCTTAGCTTTGTGTTATGAAAACAACCTAGCGCTATGGTACTAATTTTCGTTCTTGCATAGAATTTTTAGCAGTAGCTTTTGAAGTATTTTGTAAGGGAAGGCAGTGACATTAATCCCATTTTTAGTTAAAATCTCAATTATAGAGAGGTAGAGGTATTTTCCAAAAACCAGGCTGCTTGTCAGTAACAAATCCAAAATGGAATGTGAATGACAGCCATCTCACTCCAGTGCACCACCCCCAGGGATCACAGCTCTTCAAATGAGACTCTGACATAGAGCACCTTCTTTCTGTCTCCAGCGTGAACTTGGGTCGGAATGCTCTCAGCAGACCCTCAGGATCCAGCAGTGCCATGCTGGGAAATCTTTGCTGTTCCCCACTATGTGTGATTTGCCAGTTGTTAGTCTGGCATTCTAAGTTCCTATCAGTGACACTGATTTCAGCTGTTGCTATCCCAGTATTTCCTACTCTGTTCTAGATTATATATATATATTTTAATTTTTTTTTCTGTGTTTAGCAGTATTTTGGAAACTTTTTGGCCTTCGTTTTTTACCCAGCACTTTATCTGTGGCTCTGAAGAGACCAGCAAGATTGTTTTTCTGTCCTTAAACTACTTTTTGGATCTCATGTATTAACACTGCCAACTTTTTCAGTCTCTGCTTATGACCTATTTAATATTTAACTCAAATAAACAGAATTGAGATTTTTTTAATACAAAACTAACTATTATAGGCCAAAAGAGCTTTTAATTCTTTCGTTGCAAATCATTGAAAATAAAAAGTGTAAAAGAATGGAACTTTTGTAATACATCAGTAAGTGCCACAAAAAGTAACAAGTATTTAAGGACATCTTTTTTGCTGCGTGTGCTGTTTGTGTTAGTGAGATTAGTACTTGTGAGTAGTAGCTTAAGAAGGTGCTGTGCAGAAAACAAAAGCAAAACACTAGGCCTGTCATAGTTCAACTGATTTTCTGCTATTTTGCCTTCAATCTCAGTCTCTTAACTCACCCTCTCCAGCTTCTGTGATAAGTTTCTACTTGTTGCTGGTTTTTTCCATAGTAAAAGTTTTGTCCCAGTGCCAGCACATTATGTTCCTGGTTAGAGCCATGACGTCAAATGGTACCTGGCTTCAGGCCAAGGAATGCTGCTAGGGAAGGAGTGAATGAATGAACGGAGTTTTCATTTCACATTGTAGTTGCCTCTTTCGGAGCCAGGAATCTTCATGTAATATTCAGTCAGCTGGCTAATGTCGATTTATCAGTGTTTCTTAGTAGAACTAGAAGGAAGTTCAAGGAGGGCTCACAATAGGTACAGCAGCTCAGGAAAAATATTGTCATAAACTTAAAGTTCAGAGCCAGTTATAATCACTAGAACTATAAAGGAAGAAATACGTGATTTAATGCATAGCAGCTGCTAATTCTAAATGCAGTAAGAGAAAGAACCTGTGCCTGCAAGAGTTCCTGTCTGGTGTTCAGAAACTGAAAAGGAAGACAGATTCCAAATTCTAAACATTTCTGGGAGCTCATGTGATATTGCATTTCTTTCAAAAAGAATCTATCCTTAGCTCTGCAGGACAGCACTGCTTTGAGCTCTGCATTTGCAAAACTGAGGCATCAAAATTACAGTTCTAATCAGAATTCACTGCTGTAAACTCAGTAATCCCAAAGTGCTGATAAGACTTTGGCCCAGAGTTTTTGCTCTGATTTTTATGAAATTCCATTTATAAAGTGTCTCTCTCCACTGGAAGCTGACGTTCAGTTTGCTGCCAGTTCATTTTCATGATTTCCTCATTTCTGAGTCCTTCCAGGAGTATGAAAATAAAGGCAACTTTGGTAGTATTTCTTTTCTCACAATTTACTCAGTGGTAGATGATCTATGCTCTGTCAGTTAGTCACAAAGAATAAAGTGTAGCTAAACCTGTGTCACATTAGTTCTCTTCTTGATGGCAGCAGGTGCAAATCCAGCTTGTTTCATGGCCTAGAATCTATTGTATGAAGTTTCGGTTATTGCAGTCAGTTTCCATGTCTTTTCTAATGACCAAATGACCATGGTAGGAATAACTGTTCTATGACAATACTGTACATGCCATGTAATTCAGTGTAATTGCACAGCATTTTCCAACAGCTGGGTGTGGAAAGAATAAATTGAATGCCTAAAGCATCCACAAAAGTTAGTTAATGCATATATTTGGCAGAACAGTGCACACTCTTGAGCTGATAAGTAATAAACCAATACACATAAGGAAGATGCACTGATGACTTCTGTGAGAGATCAGTGGTCCAGGATGGATGCAGGCAATGGCATGGTGTACAGCTGGGGTCCATGCCAGACCGTCTCCTGTATAAAGGCAATACCTGGTGAATTAGGAACTGTCTAATAGTACTCAGGGCTCTTTTATAAGACACAGTAAAGGACAATACTAAGCATCCCAATCTATAAATTAAAAGTCAGTGCCCTCATAGGGTATTATGATAGTAAATGTTTTCCTGTTTCATAAGTAAAGGACACTGTCATTCAGATTAAAAAAAAAAAAAAAAAGCAAAGCAACAGCACATTTTAAAATTAATTTTGCTAATGGCTGCTACTTTTGCATGAATATAAAGGCACTTTTAAATCTTCCACTTGGTAAGAAACGGTTCTAACTATTTTGGCAACCAAAAGATGCACGATAGAAAACTACCTGGATTCTCGGATGTATTTACTCATTTCTTTGAAAGGATTTGTAGTGAAATCACTAAGGATGCTTAGGGAAAGCATGACAAATACAGGTTTTATGCCAGATGAATCCAAAGATTCATACAAATCATTGTTCCTCATAAATGACTAAATTCACTACTTTAAGCCTAATACTGCAGGTATGTACATATGTGCTCACCTTTATTCCTTTGACTGTGCTTTTGAAATCAGTAGGATTATTCATATTAGAGTTAAGTACAGACGTAAGCATTTGCAGCATTGAACTGAACAAGTCTGGGTTTAAATACAAACCTTTAAAAAACATGGTCATTCTTTCAGTATCCATCTGACCAGTCTGCATTGGACAATGAAGGAAGAAGATATTTTGTTATCCTTTTTTTTCTAATTTGGATAAAAAAAACTTAATAATGAGGAGGAAAATAATAACATCTGTCCCTCAACCAGATAGTGATACTGTTTTCTTCTGCAACTTGTTTTGAAAGGTATTAAGTAGGATTGGCATAAGTTGTTTTTCTTTCTTGCCCCAGCATGATTATGTGATTGTGAGTCTTGTGTATAACTTTGCCATCACCAGTTAACCTTCAGCTTTACTGCATGTAATTACATGTACTATAAATGGTATACCATAAATATCTCAGGCTGAGAGCTTTTTCAGAGGTGAATGATCTCTTCACATGCAGTATGATACAATCTCTGAGCCAGTTCTCTTTGGTACAGTTTGGAGAAAAGTAGTCTTTTAACCTTTCATCAAATAAGCAAAGTTTAGTGCAGAATTGAATACAGACAAAAAAC
This sequence comes from Micropsitta finschii, assembly GCA_034783455.1. Classification (NCBI taxonomy): domain Eukaryota; kingdom Metazoa; phylum Chordata; class Aves; order Psittaciformes; family Psittacidae; genus Micropsitta; species Micropsitta finschii. The sequence goes on from JAVHNF010044632.1 coordinate 19,635, forward strand.
TGGAGTAGCAAACGGTCCAGGACAATGCACACCTCAGTGAATGAAACAGGTGCAATGTGAGCAGTAGCAGGGGCTTTCTTTCTTTTCAGAAACCAGCAGCAAACAAAGCAAAAATGTTCAGTACATCCTCTCTGAGGATATTGTCAGTGAAGAAAATGCCAGTTTATATCTGGCTATATCTATAGATACATCGTTCCTTTAACACTTGGGATGTCAGCCAGTCAGCAGGCAATCTCTCAGGTCAGATTCAGTGGAACCAGAAGAGCTTGTTGAGCTGGTGAAGCTGGGATCCATAAGAGGGCTTGCAGTCTGCTCTGTCTGTTAAGCATGGCTTGCATTTGCTAAAAGTTTTGACATTGTAGCTTTGAAGCTTTTATTTGCAGCTGACTGTGAGTGGACAAGGATGCAATAAACTTGGGTTGTAATGTGGGAAGCAGCTATCACAGAAGGATTACAGAACAGAGGAGAATGTTCTACTGATCACAGTTCACTGAGATAGCTTCAAAGCCATAAGGTGACACATGCTTCCAGTCAGAGGCCTTTACCTGGAAAGGAATACTCATCAGCCACAGAGCCAAAGGCAATTCTAGGGTAATAGTGGCAGCGCTGGTACTTTGTACTAGGGCAGTGCAGTGAAACATAATGTCAGGTAACTCTCCTTCCAGTGAAAACCAACTCAGAGCAGTGAAGTGCTGTTACGACTTTGTTAAATTACAGGTTTCTTCCAACACATCTCCTGCACCTCATCATACCTCTCACCTACAGGATATTCACCTCCAGAGGCCTGTAGTGTGGACGTAGCCTGAGGCTTTAATGCTCCCTGATTTTTTCCTTGGAAATTGTAACAGCTCCTTCTTTCTCACAGAAGTAAAGGGCACAGTAGTGGGTGTGGGAATATTGTAATGGGTGGACCTCCAAACTTCACATTTTATTTGGGTCAGTTCCCCAGAAGTTCCATGCTGCTAGCCCAACCAGTTCACGCTGTTTTGATCAGCAGAATTAAGCACAGTATAATAGAACTGGCTTATATGGTGACACTTCTGAATCCAGACAGTGTCACAACACATAAGTACAAAGAGGTAAATAATGACAATTAACTGGACTTCCTTGAACCTCCCCAGAAATATTGTTTTATTCACAGCAAAGGTTCAGAACTGCTCATGTTTTAATTGAACCACTTCACTCATCCCTAAATGAAAACAGTTGCAGTGTCCAATGTACATAGCCCCAGGCACTGTAAAACAATCAAATGAAAAGACTTTTCTTTGTCTGATTTATTTACTTGAAGCTAAAGAAAAATGCCAAAATTCTGCCCTTGAACAAATCACCACTTCTTGTATACTTCACCCGAGGCAGAAGTTCCAGGTTTTTCCCAACTTATGAGTTGTTTTTTGTTTGTATTTGTGTTGGTGTATCTGATTTGTTTACTTTTGCTGCTTCTTAAAATTGTCTCTTCTCTTTAGAAGTGGGGAAAAAGGAAAGAAATCGAGGTGAAACCACAACATGTTTTCATTTGCATGTAACAAACAGATCTTCTTTTCACAAGCTTCTGCAAGCACTAAATACCAAATATGGCTGGAGACAATAAATTATAATGTCTTTCAGAGAATGCAAAGCTGGGAAAAGAAGAAATACAAGTGTTTGCAACATGTGTTAGGAGATATTATAGCTGATTGGCATTTTGGTGTTAACTCTACATTGTCTGTCATTTCTATCTGTTAAAGATAATAAAGATATTGTTTATCCTTGTGCTGCTCACTTTCAGTTTGCCCAAGTCTTTACAAGTGTGAATATGTATCATTATTTCTGTTTTTCAAGTAGGTCTCCTATAAGAGTAGCAAAGTCTCCATGGAAGTTAAGGTTGGCATTTTCAAATGATGGAGTGTCTTATGTTAGTCTTCACTGAAGAATCAATGCTGCTTGGTGAATATTCTGTGTTGTAATTTCTAAGCAAGCTGAATCTTAAGTAGAGCAACAGGTAACCTGATCAGCATTAGAGAAAACTCCTGGAGGGAGAGATATAAAATAGCTCTTACCTCTAATTTCAAAGAGAGATGAATTACCTACAAGACCATGGTTGAAGATTTCCTTTCATGTGTCAGTGAAGCATAAGTAGAAGCAATTCGTTTAAACTGTGCCAAGGCAAGGCTCTGCAGAGATGAGATGTTGTAAAGGGGCTTAACATAAAGGAGACAGAACTCTTGTTCTGAGTCCAGCGCAGAGCCACAAAGATGATTAAGGGAATGGAGCATCTCCCTTATGAGGAGAGGCTGAAAGAGCTGGGTCTCTTTAGCTTGGAGAAGA
>JAVHNF010044637.1:0-15664 GCA_034783455.1 Micropsitta finschii
CTCTTCCTGCAAACCTGCTCTCATCAACACCTTGAGTTCATACTTGGATTTGAATGAGACTGAATAAAGCACTGTTCTGCCAGCTCAAAAACAGACAGATGGAAGGAATGAAGAGGCAGCAGTAATGTCTCTCCTCTCAGACAAAGGGAAAACGGAGTCCCATGGACTCTTAACTGCATGTCATGTCTTGAACTGGTTCTACAGGGCATCTCGATGACAAAGGGAAGGAGTGACTTCAGTATAAGCCTGTATGGTTGATAAGGCAGTTTGTCTAATTGGGACTGAGCAGAACTCAGTTATGCTGAGGTGCTGAGGACCTGTGTGTGTACACAGAGGTCAGTTTTCTTATCACCAAGAAGAATGCCTTCTTTTGCTATTTTAGACTCCCTTTAGCACGCAAGTATGAGCGGGCCAGTGATGCAACTCACTGACCTGAGAAGGAGTCTTTTTGGAGGAGTCTTCCTTATCTGAATCATAATGCAGCCACATAAACAGAGCCATCACAGGGAAAGAAACAATGTCAGGAAAGAAAGGTGTTGGTGTTAGAAGTACTGCATTAAGCATTACATGCTGAACGAATATCAAGAGGTTTTGAAAAGCCAAACTGATTTATTCCCCATTGCCTTTTCTCCTTGCTTCCATGGAGGCCCACTTTATATCAAGGGGTGTATGTATCCACTTAGTGCAATCAGATCTTGTCCTGCACTCACCCATGTCTATTCCTGTTCATCAGAAGTTGCCAAATACCACCTGGCAGAGGGCTGCTTGGATTCTGCCTCTGCCTGGGTGTGATCACAGCCCAGTCTGGTGATTTATTCCACTCCACGGGTAATTGATCTGTGTTTTAGGAAGCTGTGAGGGAATTTGGGACACCTTGATTATTATTTTTGTATGTTTTTAGGTAGAAATATCATGTAAGCTGGCATGAAAGCCTGTTAGGGCTTCTGACCTCATTCTTGGGATCTGACGCACAGGGATATTCAACGCCTCGCCTCCAATCTCAAAGGAGAGTCTGTGGCAGAGCCAAGATCTGGATGCTCATCTACTTCCTGTTAAGCCAGGGCACAAGCCACAAACCACATTTCCTTTTGTCCTGGAATTCAAGGTGAAGCTACAAAGATTCAAATCCAGGTGGACAGAAACTGACAAATCTTTGGATAAATCCCACTTGACTGAAACTCAGCTTTCATCATCATTCTCACTTTAAAGCCTCCAGGTTTGTTTTGAAATAAGGAAAGCACATTAGAAATTTCCTGCAGTGCAATGGGTACCTGGGTTCCCTTCCTCTTTTGTACATCTCATTGCTGAGTGCATTTCACGGACCGCTGCTTTTCCTGGTATGAACTGGCAGATTCCTATTCAGTTTAGTGAGGGCATTGATATATCTCAAATGCACTGATTTCTTTCACAGTTCAGGTCTGCAACTTATTTCTCCTTCCCTTCCTCCCTCTCCATCCCCTATTTGTCAACCAGTATTTTACAAAGGGAAAAATTAAAATTTCAGAGACATCCATGGGTCTTAAGAAATGAAGTAGCCTGGATCAGCACTGAACATCAATTTTTGTGCTGTTACTTGCTGTTCGCTCTTTTGCCTTGCAGCTACAAACTCCTAATACATTTACTTGGCAATCACAAACTAGAAATGACTACACAGATTAACACAAGAAGACACACCATGGGAGGGACCTATGTGTACAGAAATCCTGCTTGCCTCCAAGAGGGGAAACGAGATTTTGAGGAGGTTTCTGTACATCATTCTTCCATCACAGGCTTGGATTTTGCATAGAGACACTCACTAGAACTGGTTCTTTGAGTGGAAAATGTGATCCTGGCTGTGCATGGATTTCATGAACTCTTCGCCAGGAAGCAGCCAGCCCAGAAGAGATAAGTACTTTGAATAAAACTCCACCATCCTCTGGAAGCAGGAAGACCTTGGTCTCCCATCTGTTCCACTTAGCATTGTCCTTTTCCCTTTGCTGATTTTTACTTTCTCAGTCTTATGAAGTCCACAATTTTCCTCAGCCTGCACAATTATTAGCAAGTGCCATGTCCCTCAGAGTGCAGTGCCAAAAGACAGCTGTTTCCAGAGCATTGCCTACCAGAGTGGCCAGGAAATGGGTATATGTTGTTCTCTTAATCAGCCTGCACCTTCACAAGCTTGACCAACACTGGCTTTGTCTTTGTGCCAAAGAGCTGATCTTTAATGTACTTCCAGCTACTAAAAATGGCCATAATACCCAGTCTAATAAATAAATATAAAAATATAATAAAACTAGAACTGCATGTTGTGAAGAAAGAATAGAGTTGATTGGGAGTATGGAGAATGTAGTGGTGTCCACCCATCTTGTAGAGACTGGAAAGAGATGCTTATTGGAAGGAGGCTTCCAGAGTCTGGAAGGAATGTTCACTGTCTTGTGTTTAACTTTCATCTGATTCCTGCCCTATGCAATTAGCTGTCAAAAGCAGTATTCAGGTATGTTATCTGCTATTATGGTTCAGCAATATTCTGTTTACTTGAAATAAACCAGATGCAATTTATTTAGATATGTGTCTGAGATGCATCTCAAGAGTTGAATTAGGGACTAATGAGCATCAGAGTGAATAATAGACATGCCAAGTGTTTCTGGAGAGTGGAAACATGTGGTTACTATATGCATGATTGGTAGCAGTGTTGATAGTCCAAAAGAAAGTCCTAGCAAATAGAAAGGTAAAAATTTAATACAATTCTAAACTTTCTTTAGCAAAAATGAATTCCTGTTTATGTGTAATGATAAAAATTTTCCCTTTTTTTTTTCTCCCTTTAAAAAGGTTAACGTTTCATTTTATGCTAGCTAATGGAGGGTGAGATTCCTCTTGTACCCCTACGATAGATTATGTAGACAGTGTCATCTGCCCCCTGCCCACCTCCCAAGCATATCTCTGAGCCTAAGAACCTGTCATGGACTCTGATCCATGGGGTGACATGGGTACAGCCCCACATGAACCTGTGCCATGGGGAGACAGGGCTGAGCCAGTCTAGTGTGATTCCATGCACCCCTCTCTCAGGATACGTGTGTCATCCGTTGCTTTTGGCTAAGGCAGTGAGGGACAGAGAGACAAAATACTCAAACAAACAAACAAAAAAAAACCAAAAAAAAAAAACCAACCCAAACAAACAAAAAAACCAACCCAAACCTGTCTCCACAAGCATTTGGCTTCCTTTCTTCTTTTCTTTCGTCTTTTTTTCTCCCCCTTTTTCCTTTAAATTTAGTCTCTAGATGAAAGCCTTTTGGAAAGAACAGGAAACCCTAAAATTTCTGTTCTATGTACACAGATATTACATTTCAGGCATGGTGGGCAGCCTGATGCCACCCCAAAGTTAAACCTGGAAGGGGATGAAGTGAAATTCCCAGCCATATGCCATCAGACCGCCTTTTTTTTCCTTTTCTCTTTTTCTTTTTTTTCACCCATGAATTAAAAGCCTGTCTTCCCCTGGTTTGGAAAAGGAGATGGGACATTCTGTGGGGGAAGAAAGATTTTTACACAAACCTGTTATTAGCAAAGGCCATCGGCAATCCTTTCTCAGAGTCTTAGGTGTTCCAGCTTGCTTCGGGATGGCTTGTTTTTATAGTAAATAAACCTATTTGCTAGGGAGAGGGGTTTATTTTTAGTTGAGAAGCTGTGTGTATTTACCTAAGGTACGTGGGTTGTGCAACTGAGTTTATGGCTTAATTGTCCCTAAAGGACCTATACCCAATCCCAGGCTCCCTTTGGCCTTGCAGAAGCTGAGGATCTGCTCCTGGTTTTCTTTCCAGAGGCTCAAGCACTATCCCCTGATCATGCAGCCTGCCAGGGTCTCCTCAGGGGTTCTGAGTAGCCTCAGGTGACTTAGAAGTTAAGGGAGACAAAGGCATCCAGGGCTCTCAGGATTTGCCCTGAACACCCAGACTACTATAAACCCATATCTCCTCCTGCTCTTTCTATCTTGTTTCTGCTATTGTTTTTTGGTTTGGTTTGGTAGTTTGTTTTGGTTTTTTTTTTTCCCTTCTCTTTCTACCCTGTTTTTTGCTCTCAGTCCTTGGGGCTCTATGGTGTAGGGCCAGAGCACTGGCCTAAATTCTATCATGCAAATATCAAACCACCCCTTGTTAGCATGCTCCCAGCACAGTTTTGGCCTGGGACAGCTGTCACTGCTATATTGGATACCGTGTGGTGGTCAGCATGGACCAGGAGACCTTTCAAAACAGGAGAACAAACAAGACTGTGAGAAGGAAGTTCAGATTCATGGCATCTGTGGTTCTAGGATGAATAAAAGAAGCACTGAACCCTACGGAGAGATGTCTTCTTCCATCCAACCCATCTACCACAGCTGCCATTCAAGACAGAAGAGTATGATGACTTTCAAGGGCTTGCAGCTCTTCACAGATGGCTGCTTGCTAGTCATGCTTGAATTAAAGGTGGCAAGAGACAGGAACTACCAACAGCTGGCCTCTACCTGCAAAGGTTTATAGGTCAAGGACTTCCAATCCCATTAAGAAATGCCTACTAGTTAGCCATGTAAGTCTTGCAATGCAAAGGAGTAACAGGTCTCAGGAGCTTTCCCCTCTAAGGGCTGAGCATGCAAGGGGTGTTCTTCCCACTGAGCACTGTTGCACAGACCAGCAAAGGTCTCTGAGTAGTAATAAGCAGAACCTGTATCCATCCATCAATCCGTCCCCTCTCTCTCCTTACCCTCCCCTCCAGCTGGTCAGCACACAGAACCCATACACACAGAGATGTTCAGAGCTGCATGCACTGGCACAGTACACACTGCACACAACTCCACTCTATGTCCCCAGCTACCCATGCAAATGCCCTTGGATGCATGAAGAGCATCTTTCCTCAGAATAGACATATCCTCCCCCTAATTGCACAAGCCAGTTCAACAATACACACCCTTCCCTGCAGACATACCCACCTATACGTATGTGTATGCAGGTGCTCATAAACACATGCTCTGACAGCCAAGTTTGCAATGCATCTGCAACACCAAGTACCCCTATACAGAGCCACTGGTCCTCCAAGCCTCTCTTTCTCCCCTTCCCATCCCAAAATGCTGGGTCATTTTTTTGGTTGCTCCTCCCTGCCTGTTTCCAATCCCCCAAATGTCCTTACCGTAATAGAGTGACCACAACTGCACACCATATTCCAAATGTGGTCTCCCTGGTGCTTTGCACGGTGCCAGAATAAGTCGGGCTGATTTATATTCCATACCCCTAGATAAACACCTCGAGACCATGTTTGCATTTATCCAGCTGCCAAGCAGCCTCACAGATGGTTTTAATGTGTTCTCCACATGCATGTACCACTTGCACAGAAATTGGAATTGAGTCTGGGGGAGAAAGAAAGGAGGGAGGAGGCAAGGGAAAAGTAGCAGGCAGGAGAGAATAGCCTTCATTGCACCCTAGGGATGCAGTGTGAGCAGTGAGCAGGCATGGCCAAAATATGCCTCTCCTTTCCCCTGTCTGCCACCAAAGCAACCTGGGATTTCTGACAAGGCTCAGGTAAGGCAGCAGAAATGAAGGAAAAACAAAATAAGAGATGCATGTGATGCAGCCTTTTTGGAAAGCACTCTGTGCCTGGGCTTCAAAAGGCAAGTCCCACAGCAAAGGCATCAAACAGAGCATTTGCTTACTCCATCCTGAATATCATATTGGCTTCTGATAATGACTACAATTTCCATGCCCCGAGACTTCAACCCTCAAGGGCTAAGCAGAGTTGCAAGGCACATCTGTTCTAAAACTACAGTAATCTGTGCTGCTATAACTACTCTGTAGTATGGTGTTACTGTAAGGCAGTATTCATGACAGTCCAAGCAATGGTGAGATGAATGGGTAACCTATAATAGTAACCTTCAGACACCTCAGGAACTGAGACACGCAGCCTGCCTGGAGTGTTTTACAGTCTAGTCTTAGAAAATGGGCAAAGATTGTGATAAATGGCATGCACATGCAGAGAAGTAAATCAGATTTTCTGACCTATATCTGATAGGTATATATCCTGTTGCGAGAGATAGAGGAACTTGCCACTCAGTGCATTTCGATGAGGTGCTGGTAACTTCTACTTAGAGGGTGAACTGACACCACATGCCTCGTCTTCTCAGAGTGCTTATTTCATGGTGGTGGTATGTCCTCTGCAGAGCTGGATGAGGAGGAGCTGTCTGGTGGTGACCTGCATCCTTGCCCAAGCACAGCCCTGGAAAGGCAGTGGATGAAGGCAGCATTTAGCACCATCTCTCCCAACACATGTCCCTCAGACAGAAGTCTGTATTTTGATGAGGGATTTGTTGCCTGAACCCTTGGGGCTGACTTCAGCTGAAGCTGAGGATTTGAGCAAGTTGGATTGATGGGCTGAGAAGTGAAACACAACCTCATAGGAAATGCTTCAGGAAACTAGAGACCCTTACTGGCGCAGGGATATGGTGGTAGAAAGAGATGCTCAGCTCTGCCATGGCTTAGTTTGTCTTGAGGAAGCAATGAGCTGGGTGTCTCAAGGGATGAGTGCAGAATTACACTGGGAGGTCTGTTGGCATCTTTGTACCTGGGATGGAAGGACATAGTAATCTGGATTGGTTTAGAATTTCTTCTGCCCTTGGAAGTAATTGTCTCCGGTATAAGTAAGATGGTTTCTGAGACCTGGAGTAAAGGTTGATAGCCAGCCTGAAAACTGAGATGGTTTTGGGAAGCACAAGTGACTATGCTGATCATAAGACAGCAGCATACACGATACAAAGATGCACTGACCTGTCCCAGCACAAGGATGGCAGAGAAAGCTGAAAGTGACATGGTGCTCTCCTCCTAGTCCCATTCATGCCACAGCTTCTCTTTGCTTTAAAGATACCATTTAAAAATCACTGAGGGAAATGGAACTTACTGGCATCATCACAAACATTGCTCATATGAAGGATAGACACTTCTTTTAATTTCCAGTATAAGCTTTGTTCACTGCCAGTTTACATCTCTGGTTATTTTTACATCTTTTCGCACTTCTGTAGCTCATGTCCATTCATAGTGCTTATCAATAGGGTGAGAAAAACCTTCTTTCTCATTCTTTCTTGTTGGATTAAGCAGACCACGGCTTTTATTCTCCTCCAGGGTATCAGAAATCTTTCCACCCTACCAGTCTTTCCAACTTGCTGCAAGACTTCTTTCCTTCCTTTCCAGGAAAGGAACTTAGGAGCTTTTCTCCAGAGAGGTTGTTTTGTTTCACCAGTAGCAAGGACATCTTGGGACCTGTGAAACCTCTTCTAGCAGCTACTAAGGGATGAAAAAACTCAGTAAGTCTTAAAAGACAAACCTTTAATTCCTACCTCAGCAGTTGACTTTTACCAACCCCATTTAGCTGCCTGTGATAGGCTTGTAGTCAGGAACTGTGTTGGTCACTGATACTCACTTTCTCCATGAGTACAATTGCTGTCTCCCTGAATTTGTATCAAACCATGGAGACAGGTGGGGAGATACCAGGATGAGCCATCTGCAAAGCTTCTGGAAATGAAAAAGTTCTTGCATCTCTTCCAGCTACTCATGCTGTCTATCAAAACTAATTTCTTCAGCACTAAAGTGGTCAGTCATGTCCTCTAAACAATGAGAAACTCCGATGCAATTCCCACCTTCCCTGCCTCCATCCATGAGAGTTATGGCTCTGAATTTAGAGGAGCTTCGTCAGCATACATAAATGCCTGAGAAAGCATTGCCTGAATGACTGATACACATCCAAGCTGCTTGGGATGTGGGATATGTGTGAGATTTTCTTGTTTTCTTGAAAGTTTATGAATTCCTTCTGACTTATGTCTTCAGTGAATCCTACTGTTTGTTCCAAAGAAAGAAATGTTTTGCATTCCCAGTTTGCTTAGAACATATGGCTCTGTGTCCCAAGCCTACTCACCTGTATCAATCCAAACAGCATATTTGAACAATTATTGTTCAAATTATTTTTCACCTAAAAAAGAAATTTTTTTGAGAGCTTTTCTATTGTCAGTTAGGATGAACTGGATCCCTTCTGATTATCTATGCTTCTGAATATTGTTAAGTGTCCCATGAGAGACTGACTTCCATTTAGCATGCCAAAAGCACACTGCTTGCAGGTGGTGCATTTCTTTTCCTAATGACAGCTTGTAAAAAAGGTTGTAAATTTTTTTAAATTTTATTTTAAAACATAGCCATCAGGAGAAATTGTTGGCTTGCAGATTTTGTTTATTGCTTTCCTGAAACTCCTCACCGTTTTTCAGATTTCAGTGTAGATTTCTTTTGAGAAATGACCAGGGAAAAGAAAAACAACAGAGAGAAGCCAAGTTGTTAGTACTGTTAATGTTTTTATAAACCAATAAAAAAATGTTGGAGGAAATATTTGGGAAAACTAACAAAAATTAAAGCCTTGTTTGGATTCCAGCACAATACCAATGAAATATATGGTATTTTCTCTCCTCATTGTATAATCAGCTCAGTTATTAAGTGACCTCTAGAATGAGTAATATAGGAGAAAGTTGGAGGCAGAAGGTGCAGAATTTGGTCCCAGTAGTCTCAAGCTGGTGAAATTAATGATAAAGGTGCCACATGGCTGGGTGGACCAGAGGAGACTGGGTGAGGGAGTAAGGAAGGGATGTGGGGAGTCATAGAATGATAGAATGGTTTGGGTAGGAAGGGACCTTAAAGCTCATCTAGTTCCAACTCCATTGCCACAGGCAGGGACACCTTCCTCTAGTCCAGGTTGCTCAAAGCCCTGTCCAGCCTGGCCTTGAATTGTTCCAGGGATGAGACATCTACCACCCTGGAAGCAACCTGTTCCAGTGCTTCACCACCCTCATTGTAAAAATTTCTTCCTCATATTTAGTCTGAATAAATGCTCTTTTAGTTTAAAGCCATTACCCCTTGTCCTGTCAGAAGGTCGATGGTTTGTCTCCTTAGATGGAAAAATAGAGGTACTGGAGGAAGGAGTGAGAGAGGGACAGTGGGGCTACTGTATGGGACAAAAGGCATGTGCAGAGGGTAAAAAGAGCTTTCGGCTGTGCTAAAATCCAGGCAAGTGGATCCAGCAGTCAGATAGCATGGCTGGTACAATATTTCAATTTTGAAAAATGTTTTCCAGGAGTTTCAGTCAATTCAGAAACTTTTCAATTCTTTCTGCAACCAGGAGATCCAAGGCACCTGGCTTGACCTGTTCATGTTCCCTCCAGCTTCCCCCTACCACAAACTAGTAGCTGGCAGCCCTTCTTTCCAACCAAATTCCTCTCCCCTTGCCTTACCTATGGCACCCTGGATTTACAAGAAACAGCCATGCTGTGTCTAATTTTAAGTTATGCATGTGCCAGTTGGCTAGTTGGTTGGCAAAGGCTGGTTGGCAGGTGGCAGGTGCCAAATGCTCACCTGCTCTTTACTGATCGTCTATCACCATGAAATTGAGGACCGAGATGTCTTACCCCTCCTTCAAATTTGGCTGAAATGTGTTTTCCAAGCACAGAGTGGGGAGAGGGAGCCAGAGGATGATGGAGAGATGGAGAGCAGGCTACAAAGGTTTTTCTGTGTTGCAACAGTTCATGGTAACAATGACAGATTCATTTGCATCTTTTCTTAGGGCATTTGGTTGCTTTCTGAAGATCGATTCCCACCAAACCCTAATCAACCTAAATGAATCAATTCCATGGGTCAATACACAGAGGCAATAAAATATTTCAGATGCAGTGAGAAGCACAAACCTGTTTTTTTTTCTTTTTTTCCAAATTTCTGGGGCAGCTGATGGCTTCCCAAATTGTCCACATGATAAAACACCAGTCCAGAGGTGTCCCAGCACCCATTTGCACTGGTTCCTGCATAGAGCTTTCAACCCTCTGCTTTTTGCAAGGACTGTGGGGATCAAAGTACCCCAAAAGAAGCAATCGTATATTCTGTTATGCAGAAAGCATTGTTTTCTTTTGAATGAGTCCATTTCAAATGTGTGTGTTTATGTTTACACTGAAAGGAGGATGTACCCATCAGATACTTTTCCACCATAATATTTTCTGGACAAATATTGCAGTATGATACTAAATGAAACTACTTACAAGTGAAGGCTGACCTTTGTAAGCTATCCCAAAGATCGCAGAAAAGTGCAAGGTTTTATCTCTCATCATTTCAGAGCATGACATTTTCTCCTCAGTGTTGTTTCTCCCAGGCATTCATTTTCAAGTTTACCCAAATCTATTTATTTGTAAAAAGAATTGGTTTTATTTTAGGTAAGGCCACTCTGAGTGCTAAATTAAATCTTTATTTACATTCTTGTCTGGAAAAAAAAAAAAAAAACAACAAACAAACAAACAAACAAAAAAAAGAAACAACTCAGAGACAATAACATTTTGTCCTAATCCAAATTCTATGGGCTACTTCTTTTCCTTTTTATTTTAATCCTTCCAGAGAGCTGGAAAATAAATAAACCGGTTTTCACAGTGTAAGTAATCCTGCAACATAATGAGCCAAAGGAAAGGGCTTTCCTGGTTTCCATGAATAGGAAATCTAGTATTATTCTTCCTCTTATGTGACTGGAAGTGGAGCAAATGCAATAATCTTCTTCCTCTTTTTTATCAAAACAATACTGAGGAATTTAGTTCCCCTATCCTCACTCCCAGTTAAAGTTTTAGAAGATAGGCAGTGATTAGTTGGGTCTTCTTTATCAGCACTAAATTAAACATAAGAAATTGACTGCTTAGAATTTTTATGTTGTTTTTCATATCCTGAAATATCAGCAAACTGAATTGATCACTGCCAGCTCTGACCCTGGAGGGTACCGTACCAGCCAAAGGTCTTTAAAGCAATCCTGGATCCTTATTTAATCATGTGAAAATACATTCATTATAATGGATAAGTTGCAGTTTGGTTGAAAGATAGCTAAGGCACTAGCTTTATACTAATGAAACATGCTGAGATCTTGGCTGTGCTTATCATTTCTTTTCAAGCAGAGCTCTTTTGCAGATAAGAGCAGTCTGTCCCATTTTATTTTGATTCACGTATAACTCCTCTCCATCAGACACTTTTTAGGCTGTTGATAAACTCCTTCATTGGCTGCCATGGGTACAGAGGGCAGATGCAGTTCTGAAACCAGACCTCAGGTAGACTCACTGTTTTTTGCTCTTCACTTCAAATCCTCTACTGGAGCTGGGTTTTAATTTTTAGGTGCAGCTAATGCGTGCCAACACAAGGGCATACGTAAACACCAGGTTAGGTTTGGGTGCGTAGTCCTACCTGCCCATGTTGAATGTCTGCATCTGAATTGGAATTTGCTCATTTGGAACTGGAAGCTTATGGATGAAAAACTGCAGAAATGGGTGGTTGACAAGCTGGAAAGATAAAAGAGGTGGAGAATGGGGTTTGAGTTCCCTCTTCTTAAAGCAATGTTGAAAATGTGGTCAAGTTCCACAGTTTTCGAGATGCCTGGAGGATTTTTCTGCATTTCTGAATGTGGATAAGCTCTGGCTTTGTCCCTTGCAGAAAGAATGGACAAAGAGGAAGATGAGACTGATGGAAGGGTGGGCACTTATCTCCCAGGGGAGTCTGTCTCCATTGCTGGTATCTCAGCTGCTTCAGAAGCTGCTGACAAATCCCACAGGCTGCAGAGCTCCTTGAAGACCCTCTTAGCCCACATAGGACATAACCTGGAGGCCTTGAATGATCAACTGGTACCTCGTTTGTGAAGAGAGAAGCAAAGCTTCTCATAATTATGGGTCATTAAAAGACCTGCTTAATTTTTTCTCAAGTTCTGGATAATTGCAAAATTACACTATGTACTTCCATACTTGCCAATTTTCAAAAAAGGAAAAAAGGCTAGGGGAAAAAGGGCAGACATGGGGAAGCTGGGAAAGCTCAGCCATGCCACCCTGTGCTTGGCAGCAGGCAACTGGTCAATTAGTGTACAAGCACTGCCAGCCAATTAGCATGGGCACAGCTCCAAATCAATCATGATTGCACTGAATTGCACAAATCAATATTCTTGCACCATAATGAAATCATAGGAAAACAGAGGTAGAGTAACAATGGCTAAGTCATAAACAAAAAGGCTGTCAGATGGGAAAGGATGCTGTCGTGGTTTAAACCCAGTTGGTGAGTCAAATCTTCACGAAACGGAAATTCCATTATTTCACACCTTATGAGGCAAGGTAATGAAATATTCTCTATTTATAGTTAGAAATACCGCTACAGAAAACATCTCTATAAATTCTTGCTAGTCTTCGTGTTACTTAAAAGAGCACCCAAATTCAGTCACACAAGCACATCTGAGAAAGTAGCAGAGCACTGTGGTATAGCATAGCACCTGCTGATGTAAATAATGAGTTAAAATTACAACTGAATTTGGATTAATGGTACGTAGATATTAAATCACAGCCCTCCTACTCCATGGGCATGAGTACCTTCCCTGAACTGGTAGCTTTGAGCCTCACATTAATGTAGCCACAGCGTAATCCAGCTCCTTGCTAGCATAGGCTCAGATATGTGCTGCCATATCAAGGCTATACATAGCTAAACTCTCTTGGGTTTCTTTATGTTTCCCATCAGTCTACAGAGTCCTGACTGCTCGGGTCCTCTTGTTCTCCACTCTGCTGTCCTGCCCCATTTTCATTTCTTCCAGCCCACAAAGGAAAGCAACTTTCCAAAATTGTTGACCACTCTCATCAGCTATTATCCTATAGAATCCCAGAATCCCAGGTTGGAAGGGACCTCAAGGATCATCTGGTCCAACCTTTTGGCAAAGCATGATCTAGACTGGATGGCCCAGCACACTGTCCAACCGAATCTTAAAAGTGTCCGATGTTGTGGAATCAAGTCTGACTGTGTCCTTCCGAAACAAAACCTGTGAGAAGTTGTACCTTCTGGAGCTAAACACTAAGAAGAAAATCGTGCTGATGACTAAGAGTGGTTTTCTTGAACTGAATGACAGTATTGCCTGCTTTTTCAAGGACAGCCCTCTCCAAACAGCTGGGCTCTGGAGGTCCAACGACTCCTTTTTATCTTTGTGTCTCTTCCACAGATGGCTTCTGTCTTCCTGAGTGGAATGGTATTGTCTGCTGGCCAGAAGGTGTGCCAGGCAAAGTGGTGGCTATGCCATGTCCTGAGTACATCTATGACTTCAATCACAAAGGTACGTGTTGACCTTAGTGTCAGCAAAGCCTGGTAAGCTGCAGCAATGGGAGGTCTGGGAATCCGAAAATTAAAAATCCTCTTCAGCATCCCTTTTTTATCACATGGTGACTCCCCCCCAATCAGGAGTAAAGCCGGAGAAAGGAAAGTAAAGAAACAGCCATTATGGTTTTATGCTGAAAGAAAAGCTCTGTTTTAACCTAGACAATGACAAGCTTCCTACCTGCCCAACCCAGACTGTAACAGGGTGAGGCACTGATTGGGGTGTCTAATTAGGGTTATAAGCACCAATTGCATGCCTACAACTTGGTAGTCTTGCAGCATTACAAATCTGTATTTGTTTGACGCTACAAACTGCACACCAATAGAAACCTGCACGATATTCTTCCAATTTATATTCCTCACGCGTTTGTTAATTCTAGCCCCTGATCTCTGCCTAGACCCCTACGGTGGGTTTCTGAGAACAGCACCAGTAACCAGAACATATGAATTCCTCCCCATCTCACTTTCCCTCAGGCAGCACATTTCTTGGCTTGCTTGTGGTGCCGCAAAGTCTGTGCATGTTTTCAGAAGCAATTGAAGTACACTCGCTCCTCAGTGTATTTTCAAAGCTAAAGCATTCTCTTTTCTCAGGGAAAGCTGTGCACCCAAAGTCTGAAAAATTAAGGAGCTAAGACTATATGTTCCCACAGAGCACTGATGCTCTTTTCAGAAAACAACTAATAATATTCCAGTGTACCGCAGTTGCTCATAGTCTGTCCTGAGTTTTCTAGAAGGGTCTGTGAGCTGAGCCAGCTTAACCCCTGGCTGATGACCTCTCACAGAGGCACTGAACTTGCACTTCACACTAGAGGCCAGGAGGAACAGGCAATCCATCCTTTTTCTCTTCACAATCCAACATGGTGTAGATTCCCCACTGCACTGATATCTACTGGCCAAGTCAGCTAGTGTGGGAGTCAGATTAAGACTGACAGTTTAAGGTGCAGAGGTCTCTATGAGCTCTCTCTCTGTAGTCACAGGACAGACAGATCTGTTGACTGGTTTCATGCCTGTTAACTGTAATGTGTAACTTCTTACACACAGTTCATGAAATGATACCCACCAGCCCAAAACTCTGCACATGGATGCTTTCATCTGCCAGCTGAAACCTAAGATGAAACTTTGCTTCTTCTTCTTTCTTCATCATCATGTGAAGAGTAGCCATATTAAAATCTATCTTGAGATGCACTGAACCTGCAAAAAAGCAGCATAATATAGATTACTGCTTATTTTCACAGGGAGAGCTGCAACTCTGAGGATAATTTTGTTCTTTGGGACTTTTTAAAGCATCTCTCCTTCGTTTGTAGACCCTACATCTTAACCTAAACTGAGTGCAACTTCTTATTAGATCTCTGGTGTTTCTCAGCTAGAAAATTGATAAAGTTGCTAAGGAGATGGAAACTGTGTTCTTGCAGCTGAGCTTCAAAGCAGGCAGGAGGCATCAAGGTTGATAAGAGCCACCACTGGAAGAAACTTTTTGTGCTCTACCAGGTCTAGTCCTGTTTACTCTGTCTCTCATTTCTCTCCCAAAGGCCATGCTTATCGCCGGTGTGACCTGAACGGGAGCTGGGAGCTGGTCCCAGGCAACAACCGCACCTGGGCAAACTACAGTGAATGTGCCAAGTTTCTTACCAACGAGACAAGGGAAAGGGTAGGCAATTGCATTTGTGCATGGAGCATGAAGTGTTGGCCTCATCCATGGCTAACACTAGGAGCATTTTCTTATTTAAAACCCTTGATGAACTATAGTTTGCTGCCTCCTCTTGGAGACTATGTCCAAGCTTGCCAAAGCCACATCTTTGTTTTGATGGGGAATTATTTGAATTTGAAAATGTCCTCAAAGCCAGAAAGGGTTCATCCACCTGCCATGTAAAGAGATCTTGAGGAAAATTAAAATGAGCTCAGGGACACTAAGAAGTGGCTGGAGCTTGTTCCATGCATTGAGACTTCCTCTTCCCCACCAGGCAATAATTTTGCTACCAGGTTGTTACCAATAATTCCAATGTTTATGTGCTTGTCTGTGCTAGAAGATGAACAAACAAAGCGAAAAAAGGTATCAATCAAACTGGTAGCAATCCTGTTTCTGTAGGTGATTAATAGAGAACCTCTTGGTTGAGAGGTATAAATGAAGGATCAGAAGTTTTACATAGTCTGTTCATTGGAGATGGGTAGGGACAAAATGCTTTGCTAAAGCAAATTAACACGTAAGAACGGATCTTGAACTAATTCTGGTGTAGTCACGATTTTGAAACAAGGACACCAGTCCAAAGTTAGAGAAAAGATTCCTAGCATGTGGAGGAAAAACAAGGAGAGGGGGGCAAGGAGGGGTTGCCTATTAGTACATCAGATCTATGTGCCTTATTTTTACACAGATTCAGGTCATTGGCAAAATAGTAGCTGACAGAAATTTCCTACCTCTCTGTCTATGTCTGAGCCGAGCTGAGGTGTGTGGATAGGCTGGGCCTGGCTGAACAGGATTTAACAAGCAAGAGCTCTGGAGCCTAGTG
>JAVHNF010044641.1:7128-20359 GCA_034783455.1 Micropsitta finschii
GGGCCCACTGTCTTAGGGATAACTCTGCTTTGCACATGGAACTACTCCCTTTTAAATGGCCACTGCAGGTTTTTGTCCTAGAACTCCCTAACAGGGGCTTTCTCCTACTTGTCTTCCCTCTCTTGCACAGCAAACCAGGGTGCTTTGTAATGCTTTGGCACAGAACCAGTAAAGTAAACACTCTGCCAAACGTCAAGATCCTCAGGAAGAGTCAACACAGCCTTATTCTTCCTTCAGTTCTGTGATCAAAACTTCCCCAGGGAGACTGATAAGACAAGTGGACTGTTATTGTTAAATACAGAAAGTACACATGGGGCAGATTAATCTCCACTTTACTCCAGGGTAACTGATAGCCTGAGTCAAGTTAGAGAGATAGGAAAATGTATTTCTTTCTTTGCTTAATATTACATTAAGTTTCTTGTTCATCAGAACAGCAATGCAGCTCATAGGGGAAAAAAAATACTTATTCCTAACTTAAGGAAGGGGATATATGACAAGTGGTAAAGTCACAGGAAAGGGTGGAGAGCACAAATATCTCAACAGTTGAAGAGAGGAAGGTTTCTAGTGAACGCACAGAAAGTTGCTGGAAACTGGAGCCACTCTGAAGCAGAAACATATTTGAAAGTCAGAAAGGACTTCTCTTGCCCTTTCTTCTAGACTGCACCTTGAAGCAGTGAGAACATTTAGTTTTCCTCCGTCTAGCTGTCTTCATTAACTGAATATCCCATAAGCACAGTCCTCTGTCCTTAGAGCTCACCAGTCTCGCATCCTTTTAGCCATGCACTCTTCCCTGAGTGAAAGAGAACAGCTCAGAGGAGCCCTGCATCTCCTCATACTCTCAGATGAGAAAAGCCCAGCCCAGCCTTTGCCCTGGGATGCCATGGCTTGGTCTCTTTCTAATGCATTTGTTAGGAGTTTTCTTCATTCTCCTTCCCACACTTCCATCCCGCTCCAGCCCCTCCAGTTATCCTTTACTGGAGACCAGGGAGACTTGAAGGAGTGACACTTTGCCCCGCCCCAGCAACTGCTTAGGTAAACATCCCCGGTCTTTCCTCAGAAGATGTAAAAGTCTATATCTCGAGCTATTTTCATTGTGCACCAAGGCCAGGGCCAAGGACAAACTGCTTCTTTGCAAAATGGAGATCCAGGGGAGAGGGGGGAGAGGGTAAATCAAGCTCTGATTGAAGTGAATGAGCAGGATCAAACCCCTAATCTGGGTAAACAAAATATAGAAAATGACATTGATTGCAGATTGGCTTTAACAATGAATAATTGTGCTTTAATGTGCACATAAATGTGATAAAAATCAAGGCAATATATTCAAAACAAAATAAAAGAAAAAATACAAAGGGATATTTTACAACTAGGCTCCATTACCATCTATCCTAACGAGATTAAGTAGTAATTGCTGTGTCAAGAAGAAATATAGTGGGCTCAGTGAATGAAAAATTATGATAGGATCCCATTGTATTATAGGCTTGGGTCTAGCTGGAGAGCAGCAGTGGGATTTTTCCAGCATTGCACAACCATTTTTATTTGTATTTTTTATTTTTTTTTAGCATTAAAGGCCTTTCCCCGGATATGCAGTTCTTGACGGTAAAAGTATTCCTCTTCAAACGTTTCTGTAAACTCTGCTGAAGGTAGATGTGGGCTTTTCAATTCTTTCACTTTAGTACAAGAGCATCTTGAAATCAGTAGTGGTTTTAAGCAAGCTTTTCTGGCCTCATTTCTTACTGAAGAAGCAAGGCTTGTTGGTTGTTTCTTTTTTAAGGTATTGCAGTTGATCTTCCCAAAGTGCAAACTTTAGTGCCATCTGACATTAACGAATAATGAATAAATGTGGTAGCTTGATAAAGTTATTTGAACTTGCACTACACTGAATGGAATACAGGTTTGCTTAGGCTCAGGCTTCAGAGAGTCTTTAAGAACCAGACACCAATATCACACTAGAATTCAATAAAAATTAAGCAATTACATTTTCAAGGTATCTTTGAAAGTTTCTGCCTCAATACTTTCTTGAATCCATACACTGAGTATAATGTGAACAAAGGACAATAGCTGAATTGATATGTTTTCTATAGCAAGACAATACTAGATTTCTTTGTCATAACATTAAATTTCATTAAGATAAAAATAGCAAGTTTAGAATTAAATAGCAGGTAGAAGAGATTCACATTTCCTCCCTGATCTCTTTGCTATTGAAATCCTTTAGGCAGGTAAGAAGATGAACTGCAACTTTCTGAGATACTTCCATGTAGAATAATCTATATCACAGAAGGCTTAGTGATAATGAGTGGTGATGCTACTTACATCAGTAAAGTAAATGCATTTTGACAGTAATGGAACGATCTCTGAAACACGGTGATGGACACTAGTTGTAAAGCTCACCTTAAGACACATTCTAACAGCCCATTTGTTTGAACCCTGCATGTTGACACAGTGTCAGTGTAACAAATGTGGAACATGATTCTACCAGTAGCTAGCTTTAGGCTACAGGAACAGTTTGGAACACAAAAGCCTGAGGAAAACAAAGAGAGTCAAGGTGGTGTAAAAAACAAAAGCAGAATTTAGGTTTGGTCTTCCTTATTTAAGGAACCAAATCAAGTGAGCTTCAGTGACAAAAGAAAATAGAAAAAGGAAGAAGCAGAGGCTGCTTCCTTTGTTCTGTTAACTCAGCTGGCACTGATGAACTCACCCATCTCCCATTTTCCTGCTGGCTGCCTCTAAACAACTGTATGACAGATTACGTCAGCAAGTCAGATCTCATGTCTTGTGTATGAGGCTCCATCTTTTGATCCAGTACAGCTGCTGCAGGTTTTGTTCCCATTTGCTCCTTGCTAAAGGTCCATGAGACAACTGCCTTTTCACTGGCATAAGCAGAGGTCTGCCAAGACAGTGAAGGATGTGCAGTGGTGAAACCAGCAATTCTGGGTTATGAAATGTCATATTAAAGAAAACCAGACTCCCTATTTCTCATTGTGGTTCCTTCCTCACCATGTTCTGAATCCACCTGTGGAATATCACCTCTGGAAAAATAAGCATAAGTGCTCTCTTGGTGACCTGTCTCACTGTACTGACATAACTTTCAAGAGCCATCCTCACTCTCAAACCATTAAAAAGCAAGACTTAGAAACTGCTGAAGTCAATCCTTACAGACTATATAGGAATATCAACAGGTAAGCTAAACACTCAGATTACAATCTACACACTCATATCATAATCTGATTGGCATTAAGTGCAATTTAAAACACAACAAATTAAAACACTTTCTTGCTTATTTGTTAAAATATAGGTATTTCATGATCAAAATGTTACAGACAGACTAAAGAGCCAATGCACCTCCAGTCAGCAATATGGTACAAGGTATGTGAAATATAGCTAACTGATACAGTTGCTTGGATAACACACTTGGTTGGATTAACCAAGAACTGTAAAATCATTTGGAGAAAAAAACAGAAACAACTGAACAGCCAAACAAAACCATCCTAAAGATCAGGGTTGTGAGAATGACTGTAAAAAAAGATATGTTGTAATGACTGTAAAAATATATATTTTGGTTTATTGTAAACATTCTTGGTTGTTATACATTTTTTCCTAAGATGCTTACATGATTTTCTATTTTTATGCACTGGTAATTGGAGTTTATGATTTACATATTATGGTGCAGTAGAATCCAATTATAGCAAATCTACAGAGAGACTGTATTTATTTCAGGAGAAGATACTGAGGAACCATGTCAACACATAGCAACATAATGACTTGCTCACTTTCTGGCTTCCATGTAAAACATTGTAATGATTAGGTTTCAGACACTGCATGAGGATACTTAAGGATGAGCTATAAAACCACTCCACATCTGTGTTTGCTTTATTAGCAGAACCATTTCTGGGAAAAACAGGAAAGCAAATGCTGATCCAGCTGCTAATTCTGGATAACTCTTTTATGCCACTAACTGCATCACCAAACTCTACTTCTTGCAATCCTTTCTCAATCTCCTCCTTTTTCCATTAAGTATAAATTTTTGTCATTTCCCCCTTCAGCACTGATGCATAATTATAACTAATGTTAATTACATAGGGCTTACGCTCCATGTAAACTCAGTTACGGAGAAGATGGTTTGTAAGTGGTAGATTGACAGATGATAACAGAATGAATAAAAAGCAGAGTTCATATAAATTCTGAGACAAGCCAGGATGGAAAAGAGAAAAATGCATTTTTTTTTTACAGATAACCACTCAGTTTATAGATAAAATGATCACAAATTCCAATCACTTTGATCTGAGTAGAGCTGCTCATATGCAATTGTTCCTCAAGACAGCAGCTATTACTAGTGACTCACAAAATCTCAGACTCCAAAGTCCTGATCCTCAGCGGATCAGCAACTGCAAGTCATCCTGCAAGCATAATTTTATGCTGGTAAATTCAACAGGACCATAAAGTCTGCTCCAAATTAAGATATGCTTAGCTGATTTTCTGATGAACTTTATGTGAGCTGAGCTTAACAAAGCTGCTGAGAAAACATGGGGATGCAAGACCCCTGATTCACTTCAAAAACTTCAGACTAATGACCTGAATATTTAAAATCTTTCCTTTCTTGTGAATCTGCTGTCTTCAGGAAAATATTTCCACATGCTACTGTTACATTTTTTATAACTCTCTTAACCTTCCTCCACAGAAAACCTGGTATGATTGTTCTTGAGTCAGTCATTGTAAAAAGCTTGTGCTTGATTAATTAATAACCCCAGTAAAAGGTAATCAGGGAAGTACGTTACTCCCCCTCCCCTACTTGAAAATTGCAGTTCAGCACTGGCTGACTGCAAAGCCAGATTGAACAATGAAACTTTGAAGTTGATAACTCTCTGTGCTCTATTCCAGAGTAGCAAAATTAATCATGTTACTCCAAAAAGCTCTGTTATATCTTTAAAATATAAGAAAGCATGCGATACTGTGGGAAAACTAAGTGCTGTTTCTCTGTCTTTGCCAGTAGCTTCCTTTTCATCATTTTGTTAAAATTAAGGTAACAAAAGAAGCAAGGGAGCATCTGTGGCTGGATTTCCTGGCACTCATGAACAGCTGTATGCACTCTAACTTCATATACTTTTCCCACTAAAATTGTGCATAACTGAAAGTGATGCAAATAACTATAAAGCCTGTGTTCAGGGAAATTGTAATATCTTTGTAGACAGATACATTTTTCTCCCCAAGATTGATGAGGAATGACTATAAAATACAAACCTGCTTCATTTCTATTACAAAAAAATCAAAACCAATGCTGCCAGCTAACCATTAACTGAAAAATAATGAGGGCTAATGAAATAGCAAGAGTCCAGATCTTTCAGTGCTCAGACAGGTCTCTTAAGGGAACTGAAAGTGAATTAGCCTGAGTTTGACAGCAGAGAAAAGGCACCTAAGACACTGGAAGGTGGGGATGAGGCTGTCAAGAGCGGGAGATTGACAGACAGCCTTATATGAAAAAGAGTAATTTAGGGGTTAGAGAATAACTCAGAAAAATGTTGTAATAATTAGAAACTGTTTTAGAAAAGCAGTGCCAGGCAGACTCTTTTATTCCAGCATTAGAACTATTCAGTAGCCCCTTATCATCATGAAGAAATCAGAACAGATGACCATAATGGTCCCCTCTGGCCTCAAAATATATGACTTTATTAAAACCATCCATATCACATGCTGCTGCAATTCTGTGTTCCCACATATCTCAGTAAGGATCCTTCCTTTTCCATGTTACATAAAGCTCACCCTACATAGTTGTTAATACCCCACTCCATCTATTTTCTGGTGTGTAGGTAAGATGATGGTCCCAACAGCTGGCCTGGACCTCCCAGCTGCTTAAAATAAAGGTCCACCAAAGACTGTGGAAATTGATAGAAGGATCTGTTGGCTCTAGGCACTTAACCTCAGAGCCCTCTGATGTTAGCCCTGCTTTGTGCAGAGGGTTGGACTAGATGAGCTCCAGAGGTCCCTTCCATCTGCATTTTTCCAAATATCTCAACCAGCACCTCAGCACAGGAACATATAAATGATGTACATACTTCTTTATTTCACCTGAAAGTCACATCACACTCTGCAGTTTTGCTTCTGCAACCCAACCTGAACAGTTAAGTACATACCCCTGTATAAAGTCTGATCAAGATCCAAAGGCAGACAGAGCAGCATCTCAGTCCTCTAGGTGTCCCTTCCACTAGCCACATTCAAAGCAGGTCTAAGGAACAAAGCATTCACAAAACGTGTCTGTAATGTCTTTGTTTTAAAAACAAACACTATCAGGAAAGGTAGTATCGCTGCTGTACTTTGTACAGCAAGTGAGTAGCTAGAAGACTTGCAGGACTTGAATGTTAAGCCAAGATCGCACATCTCTTACGACAGCAGTGTAATCCCTGAATAACAGGCTAAGAAAGCCTCATTCCACCACAGAGGCTGTAGCACTGAGCAGAAGATGGTGTAGTTTATGGTGTCAGAGGACATGCAGGATAGAGCAGGGGCCTGCTATCAAGGTCCTTGATTACTTGGGGAAGAATTACATGTTTTGATGCTTGGACTTGAATGACTGATGACATGGGTGACATGGTTTGGTGTGAGGTGTCCCTGCCCATGGCAGGGGGGTTGGAACTAGATGATCTTAAGGTCCTTTCCGACCCAAACCATTCTATGATTCTATGATTCTAAAGTTTATGCTGATTTTTCTCTCTTATTCTGAAAACATTGTAAGTATTACAATTTTTGTTTCAGGTAAGCACCTGTGGCCATCTGATGCTGTTCCTTCACTCTGTCAGAAACAGAATTCAGAACTGAAACAGTAAAACTCAGAGACAAAATAGTTCAAAGTTTAGAAATGTCTACAACATGGTCATGTTACAGGCAATTTTCTTATGGTGGCAACTTCCCTGCACTCTGTGAGATGCTGTGGAACTTCATTTTGGCTAAATCTTAGAGATATAAAAAGACACAGTGGTGTCCACTGACCTTTCCCATACCTGGTTTATAGTCACACTACAGCCATTCCATCTCCTGTCTGGCTGATTTCACCTTTTTCAGAGATAGCATAGATTGTTTGGCTCATACAGCTTACTTCGCTGTCTGCTTGCAAGGGAAAACCACTTCCCACTCCCTTGGTCCCTGTCATCTTGGCTTGCCATTATGGAGCCTCCTCCAGCTGCTATACTCAGTACCCCCAGTTTATTCAGAGGGGGGCTCTTGGGTTTCACAGTAGTTGCTTTGATCACAGATCCCAGGTAAAACATGAGTTCCTGGTTACTTTCTGCTGTGGGAATCATAACATCAAGATTCAACTCTTAAAGCAAATAAGGGGTGAGACTGATGAGGGGACCTGTTTGAATCACATCTCACACAGGCAGCTTTATCAGTGGCATTCCTAAATTGGGAGGGCTTGAATTTGCAGTAGTCTTAGTTGTTCTCTTTTCAGATGGATTTAATTTTTACCACAGATACTTCCTTCTGTGGCTGTCATTTTTGCAAGCTGACTGCCTGATTGGAGAGTCTCTGTTGACTTTCCTCTGTGTGATTTGAAGTAAAGTTCAATTGGGATAAATCCCAGTGTTGAGCTAGGATCCAGCTCACTGTTGTCCCATGTTCCTACATGCCATCTGCCTGCCTTTGCCCTTGGCTGCAGCCCTCTCTTCCCACAGGCTTCTTGCACATTCCTCTCTGTGTGTTTATGTATACCTCCATCAGAATTTGGGCTGGATGTGGGATTTTCATTTTGTGGTAATACGGAAAACAACTGCGCCTAATGAAATAAGATCTTGCCAAGTGACATTATGGATCTGAACTAGGGTCTGAGAATTTCTTCCAAGATTTCTTTTCTATGAAGTTGAGTTTACCCCAGGCTGTGAGACACCATCTGTAAACTGCATGGGTCACAGGGGGCATAAAATGCATATTGTCTGGGTCTGGCTCTGTTGCGGTCAGTGTCATGTATCTGCGGGGCTGAAGATACCTTTTCAGTGGTGACAGATGACAAAGGTTATACAGTTGTTCCCCATCACAGCTGCCATATGATATAGTTCTGATTCTTTGTGGCCCAGCAGGCTGCTCCTACAGCTGTGCCTTGAGCAACTCATGGTCACTAATAGGTGGAAAATGCAGTCAGGCAGCTCAGCAGGGTATTGAGGGAGTAGAGCCCCTCATCCAACCCTGTGCCTTGGACACACAGGGCTACATAGCCTTGGGCTCCTGGACCACATGCCACTGTGTGGTCTCCCCTCACCACATTGCTCAGCATGCAGGCACACCAACCTCCTGCAATTAAGAGATGCCACATCTTCCAGCAATCACTTAATCCACCATCCACAGAGAAGGCTGATCTGAAAGCCATCCTTCCTTACCAGGGATCCTGGAAACTCAAATATATGTGATGATGAACATCTAGAAACTAGCACTTATGGCAGCGGCTGCCCCCCTTGACCTGGTGGGTGTGAGAGCAGCCCTGCTCTGGGCTTTGCAGCATCATCCTGCACTGCAGCACCATTGCAATAGACTTTCTATGCTCAGTGGAAACTGAGGCAAACAAGGGCTGAGTAAGTAGACCCGTGCTACACAGCAAGCCTGTGGCAGAGCTGGGAACCAAACACAGACTTTCTGACTCCCAGTCCTGGGCTTTAGCTACCCACTGAGCTCTGACGTGGGATGAAGTGAATCTCACCAGAGACATCAGATAACCACAGTTTAATTTGGTTTCTCTGTGCTCCGTACCCTGGGGAGATAGCAGACCTCTGGCCACGAAAAGCAAGTTATTGAGAGATTTACTGTTAATTCCTCCTTATGAGGTCCATCTTGTTATGTTTGGAGTTGCCATAGGTTTCTGTTTGTTTGTCTGTTATTTTGCGTGTGGGGCTTGTGTATTTTATTAAGCCCTTGGCTACTATCTTGTGCATGTTTAAGATTTTATAAGGGTTTCTTTCGAGGTTATTCATTATAGCTTTCAAAGGTGGCCTATTCTGCAGGCTTGCTATTGAATGCCAATCTTTGATAGACTCATGTCTCACACAGGGGAGAAGACCATTTCTCATACGCTCATAATTAGTGTTCCCAAAAGGTTCCTCAGATGCTTTTCATAGCTCTACACTCACAATGACCTCAAACATTGAATGCTCCACAGCTTGTTGGAGCATAGTCATCAGAGACACTGAGAGAGAAACCTCCTTTATTTTTATCTCTTGAAAAAAGAAGCCATCCAAGAGATACCTTGCTAATACCTTGTATTTTTGGATCTACCACTGATCTCCTGGAGACCACAGGGACGGGAGCTGACCTTTCTCTGCCTATTTTGTCTGCCTTGACTGCTGGTACAGGGGGCAGTGGAAGGTTTTTGGTGACCTTAGAAATCACTCTAAAACTTTTTGTGTTGTTAGGTTTTGGTAGCTGTATCCTTGAAAATTCTGTTTCAGACACACAGAAAATTAATTGGGTAGGGAACAGATCTGGAGTCTGTCGAGTATTTTATTACAAAGAGGAAACTGATGGGTTTTTTTAGTACAAGTTTGTATTTTTTAATTCAATCTGTAATATGACACATCTGAACTTCAGAAAGATTTTTTTCCTTGATCTGCTTCATATGAAACATGCAACATGCATTTGCTGGTTGATTTAAATCATGGAGAAACTATTTATTTCTGCTATTTCACTCCATGCATAGAAGCAAGAGCATCATTCCCAATTTCCCAAGATTTCCTTCCTGGGGGAAATGCTGCATTTTATTCTAACTGCAATTAATGCCATTTAAAAAAATAACCTTTACTTAAACAGATATGAATCGATAACAGCCATGAACAGGTTCATCAGGTGAAGTCTGAAGACAGATTTGCTGCATTCTTTTTGTAGATGTCCCTGTGTTTTTCATAAAAATATGAGTTCTAAGAATGGGTTTCAGATACTTTTTCAACTGCCTCCCCCTTGTGGTAAATCTGGGAAACCTCTGTTTATGGAAATACTGAAAAGCTAAAACCTGGGAGCAGCTCAGCTCCTGTATTGCAACAGATTCCTTCTACTTCTCTTTTATTTTCTTTATTTTTGGAGGGCGGCTTTAAGATGCAGAACAAATGTGAATTCAGGCAAGAACACATCAGCTCTTTCCAGGAACCAAAAGCCAAAGTCAGCTTAAACAAAAGATCACAGGATACCTCAAAGCACTTGGTGTAACAGCTTCAAATGGCTTGAGGCTTTTTCTGTCTCCTAAAACTATGCTTTTGTCCTTCCCTCTCCCCTCTCACTTCAGGCAGGCCTGAAGGTTGCAGCAGGAATTTCCCTTCCCTTCCCCTCTCCAGAGTTGTGGTTCTGCTGCTGTACATGGGCTGCAAATACTGCTCCCTGGGCTTTCTGGGTTTTGCACACTGATACGGAAAGTAAAGTGTTCACTACAGTTTGGAAGAGGAAAGATTCAGCAACCACACTGACTAATGGTCCATGCAAGTGAAAAATGAGCATTTCCTCCACAAGTATCCCAAGGAAAAGAGATGCAAAGCCATACTCCACCAGGCAATGTGTAACACAATGGTGGTATGCATTCAGATGAAGTAAGATTAAATGAAGTAAGTACACCTGTGTCATACGCCTCAAACAGCCTCTTCATAGTGGACTGAAGAGTCACCATTCTCGAGACCATAATTTTCCCTGTGCCTGTTGTCCTTCTACTCTGTAAAGCTCTCATGTGGTGCCTGAGACCCCTCCAGTTCACCAAAGAGATGCATATTGCCTCATTTTGTCTGCCACATGATCCTCTGAAGTGCAGGATGGACTTGAAAGGGTAAAGGAGCCTTTACCCTTTGTGGTTAAGTCTGTAGATGGTGACTTAAGAGAAATGGGCTCATTTCCTGGTTTTGCCACTAATTGTCTGTGGTGGAGAAGAAGCTGCTTGTATATTCTGAGTTTTCAGGGCCTTGTGTGCTAACCAGAGAAAAGGGCCTCCCCTTCATCCCTTGTGTCTTTTCCTCTTAACTGGAAAACCTCTGGGATGAAAAACTTTCTTTTGCATTGTATATTCACACCAAGCAAGCAATGGCCTCCCCTAATGCTAATAATAATAATAATTTGGATACACTTAGAAACCAGACAATTACCCACTGTTAATGTCCCCCTAACCAGTCACAGTTGTTATAAGTAACATCGGTTGGCATTTTCAGATTCTTTCCTATTTGCAGGAAAGTTTATCATCCTTGACCAGACAAAACGGCTGTAACCACAAGGTGTCCCCCTTCTCCATGGTTTGAGGAGATCGGGGGCATCCCACTGAAACCCATCATCTATTGTAAATTTGTATTGAAATGCTGCTTGTAATTCTGGTCTCCAGTGATGGACTCTTTCACCTTCCCTCTAAGCAATGCAGTGGTGGCAAAAGCATGGCCCTTAGCATGGTCCTGGCATGAGAATGGCAGAGGTTAATGTACATCACAAGCTCATATCCCACAGAGTGAGAACATTATTAGCTGCAGAGTGCTAAAGGTATATGCTTTCGAAATGTTGAAGGCCTGATTCTTTTCTCTGAAGAGATGTACTCTGTTTGTGAAGCAGACAGCTTAATATGTTACAGGCTGAAAACACGGTCTTTGCAAAGTGATGAAGGTAGTGCAACTTTTCAAGCGTTCAAGCAATGATTGCAGTTGCTTACAAAGGCAGTTCAGAGGATTCAATTCCTTCTCAATCTGTGCATGGATTTCTGGGATTTGCTTCTTTTTGCACAAAAGAAATAGTTCTCCACTGAAGCACAATTCTTTAATTAAAAACAGAGGAGGGGGGAAGGAGAGGAAAATGCAAAATAACCCAAACGAGCGATCCTGAGAGAGGCTTCATGTGCTAATTTTTCTGTCCTGACTGCCAGAGCACAGCCCCGGTTTATGTGCAGGCTCAAGTCTCTGTTTGGCCTAATGGATAAATTCTTTCTTTCTGAATTTCTCTGAGTCAGGCAACAAGAGGTGCTGAGCCTGGGTTTCTAATGAGCCAGACCCAGAAGTTCAGGAGACCAAATCTCCCCCGCCCCTTAACACGTTTTCCTCTTCAGAATATCCTCTTTATATCCTTAAAAATATCCTTTATTCTTTGCCTCCAGAAAAATCAGACTTTATATGCTTCAGAAAGCTCTGATTAGCTCCAAGGAAGTGTTTTTGCAGTCACAATGGACATAAATAACATGTACCCTGTGGGCTGCAAGACTCGGAGAAAGGGAGAAGGCAAGATTCACAGGGTGCATGAGGTGTATGGAGAAGGCCTCCGGCAATGGGATACATATGTTTAATTTACCGCATAAGGGCACTGTAGAAGTTAATAATAAAGAGTGGACTTTGAGAATTAGGATAGAAAGGTCATTTTATGGAAAAAAAAGCACAGAAAAAATATGGAAAAGGGTGGAAAGCAGACTCAGCTCATGCTGATCGAAGGAAGAGGAGAAACAATCTAGGAGAAGAGATATACATGTCTCCCTGTACGAACTGAAACACAATATTCTGGTGGCAATATTTTCTTTTAACATTGAGAATAACAACAACCAGATCAACATCCATGAACATTGAAGCCTTTCAGGTCAGTAGGAAACTTTTCTGCATTATTTTAATGTGACTATTCATATGCCCAGGGCTTACAAATCTATTTCTTGTGGTATAAATAAGTATTTTTTTCCTCTTTGCAGGAAACTACAGATCATTCAATTAAATAAATTGATTGTCAATGGCTATTCCTTACGGTTTTTCTGCGTGGAGAGGCTTAGTGTGAGATTCATTTCATGCTACTCCAGCAAGCTCACTAACAGGCAATCTACTGGGCTCCCTCTGCAGTCCATGGAGAAAACATGAGATTTTAAAGATAGGCTTAATCATACAGAAACAGGATGTTAGTTCTAACTTTACACATTTATAGGAGTAATGTCGTTAACTGCAGGGATTTAAACAAGTATAAAACATATTTACTAGATACTTGCATGTAAATTATTCCTCTCACAGCTGCATGGTAGGTATCTTGACCGATATCAGCATAGTATCTCTGATCGTAAAACAAGCGTTCATACCTGTGTGATGCATAAACTGGGAATTGCTTGAAAGAGTCCAGTGCAGAGCCACAAAAATGATTAAGGGACTGGAACGTCTCCCTTATGAGGAGAGGCTGAAAGAGCTGGGGCTCTTTAGCTTGGAGAAGAGGAGACTGAGGGGTGACCTCATCAATGTTTACAAATATATAAAGGGTGAGTGTCAGGAGGATGGAGCTAGGCTTT